>OENT01000528.1:0-17747 GCA_900239685.1 Rotaria macrura
TGTCAAAGCCATAACTCGGTCAAAAAAGGTTGGCCGATCAAAAAAATTTCAGGTTATATACAGTTTCATTTTCTCTATAAACTGACACATAGAAAATGGTACCTTTAGGGGGGGGCCAGCCCCCCCTTAAACATTCAAAATATAAAATTATGCTTGCGGTATCCGCAATCAAATCTCCATATTTAAACTTACAATATTCACCAAGATTATTGTTCCATCTGTATTAGACAAATATAAACACTAGAGTATACTAATTTTCAACACATCAAAGCGTTTCAAATGAACACACTGTTTGTAAGTGTATGATTAACTTTTGATCTTTGCTTACATTAAGTTACTTTTCACCATAATATGCGATACAAAGCAGTAGAAAAAATGTCTGACTATCTTAGCCATCGTCTTGCTGACTTATAAGGCAATCAAATTTTATATTTCATTGGAAACAACAAAGTCTAAACTAATAAATCTTGTACTAAAAATGTGTTTTTACGACGATTCTGAAACAGAAAACAGACACCTCTAAAAATCGGGCGTTGCAATGTTTTCGCAAATTGAAAAGTTTCTATTTCTCAATTATTTAAAATCTTACGTATGAAACTTGAACAAAAAATATATCGAAATGTAGTGCCTTAAAACCTCTTTCGATATCAAAACTGAAAAACACTTTAGTTCCGCTTTTATCTCTCTAATCAAAAAAGACTTAACACATGAAATTTATTGTCAAATCGAATCTTTTTCATAGACAATCACTTTGCAAGATAATAAACCATTGTGTTCAATAATCATGAATGAACTCAATTCTTTTAGCGTTCTTTTTTGGAAACATAACCGACAGTCAAATTTTTATAGAAAAATATAATTCAAAACATATTTTTTATAGTTTTGAAACAGCCAATAAGTTAAAACCACCCTCTTATTTAGTCTGTTTCATTGAAAGACATATTTTGCAACAACAACCAACAGTAATTTGAACTTCCAAGATACAATTGGGAAGAACGTTCCTCATACTACTGAAATCATTATCTAACAAGTTTGTTAATTTTTTTTGTGATAAAAACCCTAATAGAAAATACAATGGACTTTGCTTGATAGTGAAATTGCCAGAACCTCTCATATTCATTGTAAAAGAAAAACACTTTCGGTACGAACTTTTTAGTTTAGACTTTGCTCTTTCCAATGAAAAATAAAATTTATTGATTTAAAAATCATCCTGACGGTCGATGACGGTTTGACAATTTTCCAATTTACATTTCATCGCATGATAGATCTTTAATTCAATTGAAAGAAAACTTCACGATTGCTGCTGAGTTGTTACAACAGAAATTTATTTTTTTCTTCGATTTTTACTTTGAAACATGAAGCGACTCTTAAAGCTCAAATTTTTTAAAAGAATTTATTTTACAAAATAATCGTTGTTTTGATTGAGGCTGAACCGTAGGAATAAGACTATTTCGAACGATGAGAATGAAGACGAATTTTCAAATTTTCCTAAGACAACTTGAAGAATATTTTCTCGAAAGAGGTTTTTAAACCTTAGAGCTGTTGTGTTGCGATTTAGTTAAGAAATCTGTTACTACTCAATCATGAGAGTTATTTTTTTAACTAAATGTTTAGGCATTATTAGCAGTAGCATTAATAAATACTGACACGTAATGCCATTAGAGTCACCTAATGTCCTCTGTATGCATTAAGTTAGCATTATTTTTAAGACTAATTCCACTACTCCATTCAAATTTTGGACTTCTGCTTGTATATACTGCACCGAACCTTTCAACGACTATTTTACGAAACCACTGGTGACTTTCTACAGTCTACTCAAAATTGCGACTTGTCACGTTTCAGTTACAGTATTAGCATCACATTAGAAATACTTCGGAAGCATTTCGATATCATGCAAATTATAATATCATTGATTGTTGTTTCAGTGTGAATTATATTCTTGCGTAGACTTAAAAATTGCAGAAGTTTTGTGTAACAACAGTTTTTCTGTAAACAGAAGCATTTTCCATAGTAAATGAAGAAAATATGTGTGATTTTTAGAGTCAGCTAATGTATGCAACGATTGATTCTCAGAAATGTTGCTCAGTTTAAGGCTCATTGTAGAGAAACGAGTTCTATGAATTTTTCTAGAAGCCAGTTTAACAAGCACTGATCCTTCGATACTTGATGAGCATTTTACGAAAAACCTCTAAGAGTGCCGATATTCATCAACGGGAGCTTTAATTTAGTCGTAGTTTAGACACAGCACGACCGAGTGAGCTGAAATTTTCTACGAGTATGAACCTGCATGATTGCTGGCTAGCTTCTTCTCAAAATACGGAATACTTTGGAGTTGATGAATCATCCAACATCTGGAAACACGTGCATTTTTTAGTAGTTAGGTCCTTCACAAATTTTGTTTACGATTTCTGTAAGAGACTGGAACCAGAGCTCCGAATGGGATGGGACAATCCAATCCCGTCTCATCCCATCCCATTGGACGACTTGGGACGAAACATAGATCCATGGGATGGGATGGGATGAAAGATTCGTCCCATGGGACTATTATATGGATTTTTCGATTATGATTTTTTTGTCTAAAAGACGATGTTCGTAGACATAGACGAGAATTAATCTCATTTTTCGTTCTTGTTTTCTATTGAGGGTTGTTCTTCGGTCATGTATCCGTTTCTGGATCATCATGATGAGTCTTTTGTGGTAAAAGTCTCATAAATTTCCAGTAATGTTTAGACTTCAAGACAAAAAGATTAATTTGGATGTTTCGAAAATTCCACGCATTTGGGTTCTGAATTTTTCGGCGCTCCTAAACATTATCTAACATCTGAAATTTCAGAAATTTCAAATATCTCAAAGTTTCGGTTTCACTACTGTGAATTAATAGTGTCGATGGAATTGATGAATATCGGCACTCTTAGAGGTTTTTCGTAAAATGCTCATCAAGTATCGAAGGATCAGTGCTTGTTAAACTGGCTTCTAGAAAAATTCATAGAACTCGTTTCTCTACAATGAGCCTTAAACTGAGCAACATTTCTGAGAATCAATCGTTGCATACATTAGCTGACTCTAAAAATCACACATATTTTCTTCATTTACTATGGAAAATGCTTCTGTTTACAGAAAAACTGTTGTTACACAAAACTTCTGCAATTTTTAAGTCTACGCAAGAATATAATTCACACTGAAACAACAATCAATGATATTATAATTTGCATGATATCGAAATGCTTCCGAAGTATTTCTAATGTGATGCTAATACTGTAACTGAAACGTGACAAGTCGCAATTTTGAGTAGACTGTAGAAAGTCACCAGTGGTTTCGTAAAATAGTCGTTGAAAGGTTCGGTGCAGTATATACAAGCAGAAGTCCAAAATTTGAATGGAGTAGTGGAATTAGTTTTAAATGTAGGTATTAAGCTATGAAATAACTGTAATTGATAAATTTCCGATAGTTTGGCATTTGACTTATTCGAACGAAGGACCATGTTAAACAGTACAAAATTCGGAAATGAAGCTTCAAAAAACTAAAACCAAACAGAGTATTTTGAAGTGTACCTTTAAACATCTGACAGAAATATTTCGAAATAAGAATCATGGATTATCCATTGTTGGAACATTCAGTTCCGAAGGAGACTAACTATGTGAAACAAGTATTAATCAATATGATGAGTAACGCTCATATTGACCTTGCGTAAAACGAGTGTTGAATAAGATGTGTAGGGTCACATTTTCCACAAATAGTTGCTCCATAAATCACTTGCTAAATCGAATTCTCATTTGTGGATAATGAAAGGAGATCATTTTCCTGGTCACCAAATAGAGATTTTTATTTAGGGATTATTTTATTTGGGGATTTCGTTTTAGAGATTTTTTTATTTAATTATTTTCGAATTTGTTGATATTTTACATGGTAGGTTCCGATTCGCCACAAATTGTGGTTTCCTTAATCACCTTTGCAGATGTGTCCACAGTTGTGTAAAATTCAATAATTAAAACAAATCTGGTGGCCAGATAGGGACTCCTGATTCGGAAAGTTTTAGTTTTGGGTCTTTTTTAAACAGAAAACACAGTTATACGTGTGGCAATGTTCACTATAGTTAATCCAGTCCTTTACCAAGAAGTAAGTCAAGAACCGAGTTTCATGACAAATGTTTCTTCAATAGAAGTGGTGGCCAGATTCATTTCTTTCTTAAAGGAGTAAATAACACTCTCAGTTCGTGGATAAGAACTGGTAACCTGATGCTTTCCACGAACTGAAAATATAATTTAATCCTTTAAGAAAGAAATGAATCTGATCACCAGATTCATTCTATGCTTCTGCTAAAGAAACGTATTTTATTACCTTTGAATATATCGTTAAATTGGTGTGCTAAACTTGATAACAATCCACGACTGTTTGTGAGAAACTAGTGGATATATCGTTTATATTGAATGGAAATTGTCTCATGGACACTCGCGATCGGAAACTAAGCACAGATTCTGGTTACTAGATTCATTTCAAATTCGGTGATTGTGAATATATATGATTATCTTCGCATGAACGGCTTGATCTTATTTTGAACTTGGTTACGATCGACGCATATTTCTATATGCAACTGTATGTTTCTTGTTTCGAAAAGTATGTATTCACTTCTTGTGCTCACTCATATTGAGGAATAGATAATATATTTTGGTCACCAGATCCATTCTACAGTTCGTCGAAGATGTATTTTATGAAACTGAATAATGAATCTTTGTTTTCTATTATGGCATTTGAAAGAGTGGTGCTTCGGGTATTAATAATGTTAATTGCGAAATATCATCTGGCGCTTAGTGTTTGTACCTTTCATATCGAAGGGCGCTAGGTGCAGACAGTAGCGATGAAACATGTTTAATGTGACAAATTTTTGCTTTTTTAGGTTGCATGGTAGGAGTATAATAGTTGAGTGAACTTGTAATTCGCGTACTGCATTTTTTATGTCCACTACCAACAAATTCGAAAATTATTAAATAAAAACATCTCTAAAAGAATCCCTAAATAAAAATCTCTATTTGGTGACCAGGAAAATGATCTCCTTTCATTATCCACAAATGTGGATTCGATTTAGGGAGTGATTTATGGAACCACAATTTGTGGAAAATGGGACGCATTCGTCCGAACAGATTTCTAGAAATCATTGATACTTCATCGTTTAATTATCTCAATGATTCAATGTTTTCTAGTAGCTGTATAAACAGCTGTGTCACAACTGAATAGTATGGTGGGGCCTAACTTTTATTTTTGTTTGCATTTTAACTGTTTCAGAATATGAAGAAAGCAAACTTCTTGCAAAATCATCATTTTCGAATGGTATGTGCTTATGAACGGAACAAGATAGAAGAACTGTTGAAAAAACGGTATCAGTTCGATCTCAATACATGGATCTTGCGTTCGAGCGACTATTTTCACAGTTTGAGTTTTCGATATCATCGCGTCACAAACTGATGTTTCGATGCGTATGTCAAGTAAGAATGAAAGGAAGAAAACTTGAGAAGACCCACATAAATGCTCTGCTTCGCATCACATTAAAAATAAAAACGAAAATTGAAGTTAGATGCCATTCTATCTGCTCATATATCACATTACTGAATACAGCTTATAGTAGACTGTGAGTCATTGAGATAATTAATCGTTCAGTGGCTAGGGATTTCTAAAAATAGATCGATACACTTTGGTAGAGTTTACAGAGTGATAAATTTCAAGATTTTACTGTTTTTTCGATTGATAACCCATTCCTAGATATTCACCAGTTTTCAGACGAATTTACACAAAAGTTAGAAGCAGACTATTCATTTTTCTTATACGACATTCGTTTTTCCTACGACCTAGCAAGTGCTTCGCACCACATTCTGTTGCCGAGTGAAGCTCGAGTACCATCTAATTAAGAGAAGCATACGACACTATTGCCCTTCATCATGATATAGCTCTCGTATATCGTAGTCAAAGTTGATTTACATTGACGATTGATACGTTGTTAGAAGTAAAAATTGATTATTGTTTTAATTTTTGAAATAGTCTAAAAACCAAAATGGTACAGTAGTACCATAAGAAGTTATTATCGAAGTCAATTTCTATGCGAGTTTGATTTATATTCTATTTATTTTTCTTTTCAGAATCTAATTACAGATGGTCAGGAATCAATATTAAAGTTACTTTCACATTTTATTGTCCATCGAAAATAACACTTCTATATGTTAATATGACTTGTTACGAATAAGAATATTTTCAGAAATACAAGTCAACTAGTATTAGAATCGAAGCCAAACATTGATATGAATTACATGTTTAGACAAAATTCGTTAATGACTATTTGAAGAAAGATTTAGCTGATACTCGAAGAATGAAAAATATAATTTAACCTTGAGTTATCAGATTTATTTGAGTAATAGTATCTTGATATTCAATGTGGCTGTATTGAGTGATGACAAAAGAAACTTGAAAGCAGCTTTTCTATGTGTCTAAAATCTATTGATACTTGAAAAATTGTTTTTCTTGTGTACTTACAATAAATTTTGATTTAATATTACTAAACAAAATGTGTTCCTGTGCCTATAATCACGAGTTTTGTATTTATTTCTTGCGTTATTTAACCAAAACAATTCGAAAACTTAAACTACGCCAACTTGTTAAATTGATATGTTTAATTATTGGAATAACGTTCATCTTTAATATCATATACATGCCTGATCTTTTTCAATTATCATTACCGTCTGCGTTACAAAAATCATTAATCCATTCAACATCGAAAATCTCCGATAACTTGATTCTACCTCCTATTCAGCGATCTACTCGAGCACTCGAAAATTTGCAAAAGTTATTAGCTAGCGTCATATCTTCTGATGATCAAGCTTGGATTTGGCGACCGACCGATCAATATCCATCTGTACCTTATCAACCGACGTCACTTCAAAATCAACATATTCCAAAAGCCGTACATAACTTCACAGATTTACCGAAATCAATTAAAAATGAAATCGATCGTGTTTGTTACCGACTCAATCGAACAGATAAAATTGCCGGATCGATGTGGTGTAAATTATTTAGAAAATCATATTCAGATACACTTGCAACAACAGCAACCATACTCGATGATAACACGACGTATATCATAACTGGTGATATTAATCTGATGTGGTTGCGCGACAGTAGGTAAGATGGAAACAGAGAAAAACTATTAACATTTCTTGACAATGATTAATGATTACAAATATTTATTTAGTGCTCAGGTTCATCAATATTTACCATTATGGAAAGATTCAGAAATTCAAAATATTATCGAAGGTCTTATCCGTCGTCAAATTCGATTTATTTTTGCTAATCCATATGCCAGTTCGTTTCGTTTAACTCTTCGTCCGAATCCTCCGTCGGATGATTCCCTCGAATCAATACATACACAAAAAGGTCGTAATGTACACGTTGCTATGCACAATTATGAATTAGATAGTTTATGTTATCATATACGTTTATGTTATTCGTGGTGGAAACAAAGTCAACGAGTTCATGTATTCAATCAACATTGGTTAACCGCCGTTAAAATTATTATTCAAGTTATGATTATTGAACAGCATCATTCACAAGTTTCACCCTATCGCTATACAGAATTAAGTAATAATCATCAAGGTCCAACGGTTGCCTATACAGGAATGACTTGGAGTGCTTTTCGACCTAGTGATGATCAAACAAAGTACGGATATCTTATACCAAGCAATATGATGGCTTGTGTTGTTTTAGAACAATTAATAGAAATGATCAATACTATATTTCCCGAAGAACTTGAACTTTTACGACAAGTACGAATAATCTAACATAAGCAAATTTCATGGATGACAGACGAGAGTTTATTTAGTTTCATCTATTACTACGTTTTATTGAATAAGATCGTAATAGTCTGTTTAAAGGAGAGATGGAAAATAAAGATTCGTTCTATACAGTCTCTTATCTACAGTTAGCTGCATTAATTAGATGTATTGTCCGTGTTATATTCGAACTAATGTTTAAAATAAATATTAGAAGCTAATCAATAGAATAGACATAACACCGATGATAATTCTACATTTAACAATTTTAAGTTCTAATCTGTGATTGATTTAAAACATCGAATAGAATGATGATACTTCGTGAAACGAAAGTCTCATACACAACATTTGTAGTTACTGATGAGAGTCCAGTTGACTTCCTCAACGTATCAGTGTACGAAAGATTTAAATACTATTGAATAAAACGATTAATAGACATAACCTTTTACTATCTATTTATCCGATGTTTCTCATCAGTATGATAATATCACTCTGACTGATATCTGATATCAGTTTCAATTATCCGAAACACACGTCAACAAATGTTGTCAAGTCAATGTACAGAGTACATTCTAACGATATCAACTATCAAACGTATTCATACGTAACATTAAAAATAATCGAATGATTTTGCTTGTACGATTTTAAGCTTCAATAGTTCTTTTGACGAAAAATAAAAGAATTTTCTATTCAGAATTAACGAGATTAAGATACATTGATGGAGTAAATACTTCGAGATTTGATTCTTGATAAGTGATGTGTTGTTTTTTGCTTTAATTATTCAACTTTTTCCGAAAACTTTGCCCATGCCGCGGTCATTCTCTACTTGAAGAATATGCTGCTTATGAAAGAAAAAAACAAATGGCTTTCATTTTATTTTTGTAAATTAAACTGCTTTTGATTTTAAGCAACAGATTTCCCGAGAAAGAATATCACTAGAGGCAATTGTATGTTTTTCAAAAGAGCATCGGTCGCTTTTTTCCTGCTAAGCTATTTTCGTATTATGTGGAATAATATATTTATGAAAAAACTGCCATGTGACAAAAACTTTTTCGAAACATTCAATTTCATATCTTTTCTTGAAACAAAACAAAAACATCAAGCGAAGTAAACATTTCATGGATGCGTGTACTCATATGTTCTGTAAAAACAAACATCAAACTACTTAATTACGTAACATGAGGAGACAACATAATTTTCAAAAGAACTCACTGGCAATATTATTCGATTCTTTCTCTGACGATCGATGGTATACTAGAGCTAGAGACCTGCGGGGGCCCCCGAACTCCGATTCCGATTCCGACGGAGTCGGAGTTAAAAAATGAAAATTTTCGGAGTCAATTTTATTGTCGGGGTTGATCGGACTCCGATCAACCCCGAAAAATTATAATTGTGTGATAAGTTTTCGCTATTTCACACAACAATATCCTCATTTTTCATGTTAAGAAGAAAAAAGATAAAATACAACGCTTGGTAATATAGTGAGATTCCACTTCAGGACAAAAAAAGAACAAATGAATCATTTTGACAGTATAAGATTCGAATGATCGACCAAGAAAAACAATGCTATTTTTGAAGAAATACACTCTGCAAATCATTGACGAGAATTACATGAAAATATTGCTGCATTTGAGTAGAATTGAAGTGCTTCTCTTTTTTACGATTTTCTCAGTTTCATTATTTTCATCTATCACCTTTTGAAATTCGTTTTTTCTCAAACATCTATTAGTCATTTTTTATTTTTCAGAGTACCATAAATGCAAAACTCAAAATGACTTCTTTGATTTTCATTCACGCATTTGTTTATCTAGTTTGATGTATTCAAAAGTTAGCAATAAAATACATCAGAGGTCATCTATTTTCAATAATAATTTCTTGGAGTTTTCAGGAGTTTTTCGGAGTCGGAGTCGGGTTTGGAAATAAAAGCATTGGCTCCGCAGGTCTCTAACTAGAGCACTTAGTTTTTAAATATGACACAGAATTCGATAAGTTATTTCTTCATTACGTTTACTTTTTCTTCTTTTCATCATTTAGATTTCACAATTACTCAAAGATATTCTGTATGGTATTGATAAATATGGAGTAGTTCATGATGCACGATATGGAAAAATATATGCATATGAAACAGATGGTTTGTCCCATCATTTACTTGTTGACGATGCCAATGTACCATCATTATTGTCAGCATCTTATCTTGGTTTCAAAACACCTTATGATCCATCTGAATCATTAATTAAGTCAACACGTCGATTTATATTGTCGAAAGATAATCCTTTTTTCTTTCATGGAAAGCAGGCTTGGGGTATAGGAAGTGAACATACAAGAACTAATTTTGTTTGGCCAATGGCTATCATTATGGAAGGATTAACAATAACAATGAACAATAATACAATTAAGGATTTAGATCATGTATGGCAAAGGTTAGAGACAAGTCATGCTAACACATTTTCTATGCATGAAAGTTTTAATGTTGATAACCCAACAGAATTCACGCGTGAATGGTAAACTAAATCAACGGAAGGAAATTTTTTTCAATTTATGTATTTATGTTTGATGATTTTAGGTTTGCTTGGGTTAATTCTCTTTTTGCTGAATTAGTCTTAACGCACATAGAATCACTGGAAGATTGGTTAAAATATCGTCGAACAACTTAGTAAAGGCCAATGAATACTAAACTGAGTTTCTATACATGACTTTTGATTGTGACATATTTCTTATTCATCATTGAATAGGTAATCATGCAAATAAACGAAGCTTTGTGATAATAAAGATTTCTATTTCAAGCTGAAATATGTTGTTTCTTTTATTTTTCAATCCTCACTCTACAGACAGACAATCAATTGAACGTAAGCACAAAACGGTGAAACCGATACAATTAATTCACAAAAAAGAATTCTATAATTAGTGTGAGATAATCTAAATTGTCTGCTCCCATCGACTATCACTTAATTCACTCGTAGATCCATTGCTCAGCTGTATGTTTCCAATCGGAAACTTCGTCGGCTTTGAACCATAAATCGATTTCACGTTTAGCTGCACTTTCCGAATCACTACCATGAGCAATATTACTAAAAATTTAAAACGAAAATAAGCAACTTTAAAACTGATCATTTCAATATAAAGACATAACGTACCGTCCTGTAACGATTGCATAATCACCACGAATTGTACCTGGTTCTGAATGAGCTGGATTGGTTGCACCAAGCATTTTACGAGCAATCTTGATAACATCGAAACCTTCCCAAACCTAAGTAATAGAGAAATAAAAGAATAGTAATATGCAGACAAAAATATATCAACAAATACCATAGCGACGACGGGTCCACTGCCGATGTAAGATAAAAGTGGTTCATAAAACTTCTTGCCTGGAAAACGACAAAAAAAAACAATTTCAATTAGAACAAAATGAAGTCAATGCATTTGTTTTTCTTCTGACCTTTATGTTCTTCATAATGACTTTCAAGCAAAGCTTTTGGTGCCTACAAAAAAAAACACTAATTGTATTTCTAAAACACAAAAAAACATGGTATATATTTATCAGACTTGAAGCATTTTGAGTCCAACCAATTTGAATCCACGTTGTTCAAATCGATGAATAGCATCACCAACAACTCCACGTTGGACTCCATCGGGCTTGATCATAATAAAAGTACGTTCAGAAGCACCAGCCATAGTTAATGTACTAAGTTTGGATGATATGGGTTGATCGAAAATCTAAAAACATGTACAATGTAAATAAAACGTCTATATGTCGATGTCTTCGGTCGTGTTGTTTAATCTGAGCATGTCTTCTAAATGGAGGCAAAAGTAAAAGTATGAAGTTATGAAAAAGACGACCGAGTAGTAGACAAATAAGCCTCTTTCTATGTAAGAAAAAGCCCGCGGTGTGTCTCATGAAAGAAACGAGAAAGAAAAAAAATCTGCTCAGCTGGCTGGCTAGCTTGCTATGATGAAAATAGACACGTGGTGACGTGTACATCAGTATCGAGGTTAAAGAAATCGATCCAATATTTCCTCCGCTAACTCACCCGACAATAGAGGGCAATAATTGATGAATGAATAAAAACTGAACAAACCTGACTTTCACATAATGAATCAACATTCTCCTTATTAGTACAATATTCTTGCTTATGATTGATGTCGATATTCGTTTGTAATTTTTCACAGGAATTATGGCCAATAGTTGTCAAGCAGATTAGAAGTAAAATCATCATGGACATCGCATATGTTTTCTTCAGTTTACACTTAATTTTTTTTCTGACAAAATATCGAAGAATACACTGGTTTGTCTATGATTCACCCTGGGATGTGTGAAAAGAAGAAAAAAAAGCAAAAGAGCGCTGTAATTTAAATGTGTTAGTGTTTTAAATCAAATTATCCATGCAAAACTGAATTGTCAAGATATTGTTGTTGTTATTAGTTTAAATACAGAAAAAATAACATCGACTCGTCTAAACTAAGTTCAATATCTATGTTAACGAAATTTTTCATTTCTCGAACTATATATCTTAATGATTGTAGGTAAATGTTGCATGATATCCCGCAATTGTGCTCGATAGGAATATCTTTGAATTTAACATTAATGATTTCCTGTTCGAGAGTTCAATTAGCAAAAAGCTCTCAACGCATACTTTTAGATTTCGACCTTGAATAATAATATGCTTTTTTTGCTTTTTTGAAAAACATCAACATAAGAATATCTTTACTGATGTCATTGGCGTATTTCTATTAAAATATTATAGATGTTATCTAATTTCCTACACTCAAAATAGAAAATTTGTCTAAGTTTGACTAATTAAAATTGTTGCGGTTCTATTTTTCCTTTTATTTATTCACTCATGATAATAGTTGATTTATTATTAAATTGTACATGATGATAGTAAACAAGAGTATACAACAGTAGCAAGACTATAGATTAAAAACAAGAAATATAATAGAATTACAGATGTGCCTCTGCACTGTTGTTTATTTGTTATCTGATCGCATAACATGCTGTCGATTGTTGCGATCTCTTTTTTCTCTTTTTTAGTTCTAAATAAGAAAGAAAAAAACAAAGTCAAAATCAGATATTGAATATCGTCGATGTCTTTTGTTTCTTTTTTCTTGTGTACCTTGATTATTTATCTACCACTAAAGAGAAAAATGAAACATGCTATTGATTTTCAAAGTACTGTATGGATTGAACAACTTACACAAGATAAGGATCCATTTCAGCCGGATATGGATAGGATTTTACTTTACGAGATTCAAGCATTTGATGAATGAAATCAATGGATATTGGCCCTTCTACTGTCTGTCTCCATCGTTTAACAAAGTGTGATCGTGTTCGATTCGCACAGAATTCTCTTGAAACAAAAGAGTAGAAGACGAACGTCAAATATAGAAAACCATTTTAAAACTTGTTCACATACGACAATTCATTCAGTCGAACATATGTTGATGGTTGATTGTCTTTGTCACTCGTTATTTCTAATTGATCACTAAAATATTAAATTAAATTTACTTCTAATTCATATAAATGAAACTAACCGTTTAGCAATTTGCTCGCATGATTCAAATATATTAAAAGCTGGTGGCTGACCGTGTTCTTCAATGAAAATACGCAGAAAATTAGACATTTCTTCTGAATCTTTTGAAATACTTGAAAATGAAATAAGAAATACATTAATAAATTTAGTAATTTAATATTAAAATTTCTTTTTCTACCTGCATAAATAAGCATGAAAATCGTGTTTCTTATTGTTTGACTTCGTTCCAGTCTTTGAATTTGTGTCATGATGATGAAGTTTATGACTCGTTGATAGAAATCTGTTCATATCAGGAAAAGGCATAGCAAAACGTTTTCGCCTGTTTTTTTTTGTTTCAGAATACAAAATTTAGAAATTTCGAATATTAGAAAAATAAAGACTGACGGTGTTTCAGAATCGATTGTCTTAGAATCCATCGAATGTTTTTCTAGTCTAAATTATATTTCTAAATGAGAATAAATGCATACACATGATGAAACTTACTGTGAGATATACGAGCAGAGTCTGTCAATTCGAGAAGGTGTTAGATTATTACGACTAGAAGCGAATATGAAACAAAAGATAACAACTTATATCGATTGAAAATAAATATTTTACTTCGACGAAACAAGTAATGGATAACTATGAATTGAATATGTAATTGTTAACATAAAAATACATGATACGATGTTCGTAAAGAAATTCATCGCGCTCCTTGTTGAGAATAATAGGTGAAAAGAAAACAACAATCTGAAACAAGAAGAAATAGCATCGCATGTATTTAGAGTTCTAAATGTTTTACAATAACAGCTGTAAGTTGCAGAACAACTGGTGAAGTTTGCAAATATATTGTCGTTCATAAGTTATTTTTACCTGTTCGTTTGTTCTCGCGATTTCTCATTATTCAATGTTTACTTTTATGGAAAGCTACTCGTTCGATATTTAGTATTGTTTCAGTGATAGCAACTCGTGCATAATCTTAACTTGTCTAATGTCAGGTAGATATGTAAACATATATATTGAATTTAAAAGAAAATCACAAATGAGAAAAGATCCATTGTTCTTCGGGCAAGAACTCCCCCACACTATATTGATCAACCATTGACGTCAATCGAACAAATTAATTTTCTATAAATCATAATGAAAGATAAGAGTAAGACTATTTACCATTGACATATATAAGAATACCTATACCTATTAGATTTCCAAAAGTTGGTTCTATTTGGAATACAAACGAGCGTGTTGAGCAATACGAGTTAATGAAATGATAGCAATCGAAAGAGGAAGCCGAGCTGTAAAACAAAAAGAAGCCAATTATTTAAGCCAAAGTTTCTTTGAGAAAACAGAGATAGAAGAATGGGTTTTGTACCAGTTACGAGAATGTTAAGATAAAAATCTAAATTACTTCTCTGAAACGCAGAGACACGCCTACGGCACTTACACGTATGAAAACAGTTGTATATTTCTATGATACCAATGTCAATGCATTATAAAATATGCAACTTGAACTAAACACTTTTTCCATCTTGTAGCTATCATCGTAATGCACAGTAACTTTAATTTTCACGACTAATCATAGTAACAATATATGCGTAGACTTCGTTTTCAAGACTTCAATATTTACATATTCAATCTCTCTTATGTTTCTTTTCATTCTATAGAAACTCAAATATGGTATCCTGTCGGAGCCTGACTTACATATTGATATATGATTACTCGAAAGAATAAAATCGACTGATGCATCGTTCGATACTGAATTAATGTACAGAAATTGACGTGCGACAATTTAAGTAGAGAATATATGCTAACCGCGTAGGTTGTTTCCATTGAAATGGTATTCATACATATTCAGCAGCTGAAACTGCGCATAATAGACAAACACTTACAATTTGACTCCTACGTTTAATATTGCTAATAATAACGTTATCCAATATGCAAGAGTTCTAAGTAATTGTGTTTATAGAATTAGTTGGGGAAGAGAACGAAGAATTGTCAGTTTCTTTTATACCTACGATAAAGAGAAGCAAGAAAAACGTCTTTTCTATATTTTGTAATGTTAACATATGTTTGTGCGTGCCATAACCAATTTTATTTCATTTCAATCAAAAAGAATTGTAGTTTACAGGCAAATAATAACGACACTTACGACGTTAGATATGGATACTGTATTGTGCATGACTTAACTAATCATTTTCGTGTCTTATGATAGATAAAATCAAGACATAGTGTACCAGTTCGTTGTCAGGTTTGAATAGTTCTTTTTCTCGACAAACATTATCCAAACTCATATTTGACATCTGCTAAATTTGCCGATCCCATGACTCTCTTTCTACTTATTGTTCTTTCTAAACAGTAATGCATGTTTTCCGACTATAGTGAGTCTAATGTAACGCACGAAAGATTCAGCATGGAATTGATTGTTTTTATTACTATATTACGAATAAAAGAAAACTTCATTCAACCTCTCATACTGACTTGATAGTTCAACGTTTTCTGTAAACTATGAAATAGGTTACTGTCGGTGCTAAAAGAATTCCAGATCTGAACTGAATGACTTGATCATACTACACGAATCAGTGATTGTCTATGTAAAATTAGATATTTCTCGATCACACATGAATTTAATAATAGATACTCTCCTCATCACAGTGTATTGATGAAAATACAACAATAATTGTATTCTTCTAAAGTTGGTAAAAGAAAAATTTTAACTCATGTATTTTCTCCTCAGGTGTATGACGAAATGAAAACTTGTTAGTTGAAGCTGGCTAGACAAAGATTTTGACAATTGACCAAGTGTTTATTACAATTAAGAAAAGTGACGAGTCTGAACATCTCGTCAAATATTTAACGATGTTGTTATTTTCAATGAAGAGTACAATTCTCATTGAAATGATAAAGAAAATTTACTCAAATTGAAGTAGGCCAACCTGCACTTTCCACATATTTTCTCCGTCAAACACTGCATATCTATGTTTTTCAGCAAAAACATATTGAAGAATAAAATGTATTTCAACAAGCGTTATGTAAGTTTATAATGTTCTTGGAATCAAACAGAGGAGTTGAATAGATTCTCTCTTTAAATATAAATTAAATGCTTATAAGCATCCATTACGCTTACTGTCATCATGAATAGAAAAATGAATGAAAGATTTCTTTTGTACTTTAATTCAACGGATAAGAAATTTATCTTATGAAAATGAAATAAAAGGACATCGATTGTGTTACTTTTCAGCTTTCACTATAACTAATCTAAATAACAATAGTTTATTTATCTTTCATGATACATGTGTAAATCTCGCAAAGATATATTAAATAGAAATGAATGCAAAGATCTATATATTTAACTACCTGTCGTAATTGTAATAGTTCAATCTGTTTCGAACAGGAACAAACCATGTTGATATCATCGTAAAATGATAACAACTGTAAATGATATCAAAATGGATAATCCGTTTTGTAAGACAATGATCAATTGGTTTTTTTATTCTATTATAATCTTTGACTCAATTTTGTTCTCATTTCTTTTGAAGATCGATATTCTTTTTCCAACGTTTATATATGGCCGCACTCGCAAAATCACTGCATATAGAAATTAAAATAGTAGTTTTAAAATCAAAATCAATAAGATTCTGCAAAATCTATTATAAATAAAATATGACTATATTTCAAGATTAGTGAAATCATTTTTCTAAAAGATAACAACTGTCAAAGAATTATCCATGTCTCAAGATACTGTTCGTAGGGTTCATTGATCGATCGTACAGGATACCATCAGCCGCAAGGTAGAACTGCTTATTTCAGTTGTTTTTGAAAAGAAAACAAGATTTGTACAACAATTTGTTTTGTTTTTAAGCGAAATTTCGAAGAAAATCAAATATTATTAAAATACTTCAGCGGTAATGAAGAGCAAAAAAGAAAGATTGTTAGAAGTATTGTAAATATGTTTTCGTGGCATGTATAGAAGATTTTCTTGCTCAAATACTACCTGAAGAATGTTGTCGAGTCATGTAAGAAGGGGAGGTAAGCTACGGCAAAAAAACAGATTCCAAAAAAAAGACTCTTTCGATAAATTGATTGTCGTATAAACAGCAAATAGAAATTCCTGGCCTTTCTTCCAATAAATCATCCGACCCGACAAATAGTAAGGTACCGCTAATGCAAAGTTTTAGTGGATTCTTTTTTTTGATAAAATACACCTATTCTGATTCTTCGTCTGACGCTGATTACGAATATCACCTTCTTTTTTCGATTAATCGAAGTCTTCATAGAGAAAAATGCAAAATACTGAGAGACACCAAAAAACCGAAAAAATGCTGCCTTGCAAAAAAACGATCGTATCACCAATCCACTGCACTTTTTTGCACTCGCCGATACAATATTCAAATTCCTTGCATGAAATTAGTTATAGCCATGTGGTTTAAAATTG
>OENT01000528.1:17777-94196 GCA_900239685.1 Rotaria macrura
TTTTTTGGTGTCTCTCAGTATTTTGCATTTTTCTCTATGAAGACTTCGATTAATCGAAAAAAGAAGGTGATATTCGTAATCAGCGTCAGACGAAGAATCAGAATAGGTGTATTTTATCAAAAAAAAGAATCCACTAAAACTTTGCATTAGCGGCACCTTACAATGTTTTATTTTATTATTGCCTGCACGTATTACTTACTAATCAACATTTAGTTCTATCAGCACTTAGCGAAGACTTAAAGTCGTACGTGAAATTAGAAATTTCATCCGCATAAACTATTATTGACTTTAAAACAACTAACCGCTTTTATATAAACAAGAGATCTTTTACTTATCATCGGACGAAAAATATCACATGACTAGTTTTTTTAGAAGAACAAAAAATAACAAGACATGAAATTCTAGACTGAAAAGTCTTTGCTCATCGAGATTTTCATTAAAATTCTCATTCTATTGAAATAGATTAGTCTAATTACTTATGTTATTTGTGATTTCGGTTCAATAAATCTTCATAATTCGTATGAAATTCACATACATAGATAGTCGTATGTGATAACGAAGTCAGTTGGTTATAGTTCTAACGTCTCTCTATTTCAGTTTGTGTTTCAATACATGTTTCCGACGGATTTTTAGCATCTCTTCAAATCTGTATCTTTGATTGACCATTTCAAATTTAACTAGGTGTTATAGGACCATATGGAAGCTTCTTTACAAGTATCAAATGAGCAGATTTCAGCACAAATAAACGTAATTTATTGTGCTATGTCGAAAAACATGTTCGACATATTGGAATAACAAGCTCGATTGCAGCACATCGTTGGAAAAACATTGTCATTTTTTTCAATGACAAAGACTGAACAACGTTTTTAAAAAACAAGTTCAACACATCGCAAATACTTGCTTAACCATTTATCGTTGAAAATTCGATTTGATAAAACTCAACTGTCATTGACATGTTCCGTAGAGAGAATGTCTTCTTTTGTTTCTTTCATCGTAGTCTACGATAGAAGTATTCATTCAAGGCTTGTAAGAACATCACCAGATGAAACTGCATGTATGCATTTAGAAGTGTTCTCTCTTTTTCACACAAACATTCTTATGTATGTTTACCAATCGATATGTTTCAATCCATGAAACATACATTTCTTGGTCATCAATCTTCTGAGAGATTTGAGAACTTTTCGACTCGCGTGAATTTTAATACTGTCTAAGCCAAAGAGTTCGTTTCAATGGTGATTTTATTGTCAAGAAAATTTCGTCATTAGAAGAGTACAAATTTCAAGAATAATGGTGATGACTATGGGAGTTTTAAGAAAACCGGAGTGATTTTAAAATTTTTCCACAAAAGGACGAATATCAAGTTCATGTGTCCATGTTGTACGTGGTTGCATATGTAATTGCCAGTATGTTTCAGCAATCTACAAAATATAAATCGAATTTCTATTCAATGTGAAGTAGATTCAAGGTGGTAAACAGTTCATACCGCATCGCTGTTAAGAAATGATTCAATATCTCTTTCAGGTTGTGCTAAATGAATGATCGATTGTGATTTTTTCTTCAAAGGACGAGCGGAGAATCTTACCTGAGACCTGCTGAGGTGTATTAATTTCTCCGTCAATAATTATATGAGCAACATGAACACCTTGTGGACCTAATTCACGTGCCATGGATTGGGCTAATGCTCGTAAAGCAAATTTTCCTACAGCGAAACCCGCAAATTTGGCTGAACCACGAAGGCTAGCCGTGGCACCTGTGAATAATATTGTTCCTTTTTTGTTATTGATCATGCTTGGAAGAACCTGTGAAAAAATTTCATTTCGAAACTAAGTTTTTTCCTATTTATCTTTACTTCTTGACTGGCAGCTAAACCACCGACAACACTTATATTAAGTGTATTTTGAAGTGCTTCAGGTTTTAAATCCAAAATACTTTCTTAACACAGAATATAAAACATTTCGATTGTCATATTGGAAAAAACGAAGGAGAAAATCAAATGAAATTTTCAATTTACTAAAAAGAAAGTCACTGGCATTGTACAACAATACTTCAGGATCAGAGCCAAATTTCGTTCGAATTGTACTGAAAGCATTTTTTATTGATGAAACATCACTTGCATCAGCTGTCACACTCAAAGCTGTTATATGACAAATATAGTTCAATGTCAATATTATGTACGTATAGAAATCATGTATTGAATACCTGTATATCCATTTTGTTCCAACTCCGTTTGTACAGGTTGTAAACTAGTTTCTTTTCTCGCAATAAGTCCAATTGAATAGCCTCCAGCTGCAAATCTTTTAGAACAAATAATAGTAATCAACATTAATTCAAATCAAACATTTGAATTCGAAACAAATTATACCGTTTAGCTAATGATGCGCCTAAGCCTGGACCTACACCTATAATTCATAATCGAAAAATGTGCAAGTAGAAAAAAAAATGTATCATTTGTCGCTTGTGTCTTTTACCAACAACTACTGCAATCGGTTTTGTTGCTGCCATTTTTCTTGTTAATCAATAAATCTATCTAAAGAAAAACAGCATAGAACTTTTTCTCAAATCATGTAAATAGTCTTATTCGATCATGATGCTAGTGTTAGGTATATAGTATTGATTTGACGGTACTTATAGATGTGAAAATATGTTTTTATTGGAATTCATAAATTTTTTCACTAGATCAACTACTATTTGTGGTTGTTCCATAGGAAATAGATGCTTCGAATTTTCTAATAGTGTATCACTTCCTTTACGAAACCATTTGACAAGATTAGGTTCTGTCGGTGACAGATCCAATACTTTTGTACTTGATTCAGATGCTCGTACAATTTCAATCGGAATTTCGTTTATAAATTTAGATTTTTCAATTAATGGATAGATATTTGAATCGGCATGTACGCCTGATTGATAGATGGATGCTTCTCCATCAGGTGCACATACAAGTTTGAAATTATCGTCAAGTGCATAAGTACAATAATTTCGAAGAACCTCAGGAGGCCAACGAGAAAATGGTTCACGTTTTTCGAATTTGGAAATCATATCTTCGACAGATGTCCATTGATTTTTTCGGCGAAGAATGTAATTTGTATCAAATGCCGTACCGTCAGAATCCTGATAGAGTGATGGGGTACAAATAACTGGATCAAGTAAGAGTAATGATTGAAACAGTCGTTTTGACGCTGTTGCAGCAACTCTAGTTAAAGCATAGCCACCGACTGAATGACCAATGCCAATGAGACGATTCTTCGAAAGATCGAGTGCTTCAATAAATTGAGAAACATCTTCAGCAAACCATTGAAAACGATAAGGAGGAGGATGTGTTTGTGATCGTCCATGACCTCGAAAGTCCAAAGCAATAACATGGCAACCATGTAAAGCTTCGTTAATAATAGGATCATAGCATCGACTATGAAAAGAAGCCGCATGACAAATGAGTACTGTAGGCTGACGTCCTTGCCATTCCCAATAGTGCAGTTTAAGTTGACTATCAATAACTTCACCATTACTTTGAACAATCGGACGATTGGGTAAAGTAATGAAACGACTATTAGGACTGGTTGACATCATGCGATAAAAAGTTCGGGAAAAGAAAAGAACCATTCAATCTGAAAATGAAAGTCAAAAATTTAGAGAGCTAGCAGAAAAGATGGGTTTATCTTCGAGCAACACTACAAAAATACAGTGATCGTTGTAGACCGAAGCACAAATTTCACAAGATATTCTATTTATCGCTTTCGTTTCTTCAATTTACTATGGATACGCTTTACTATTACTGAAATGATGGAACATTCTTTATAAGGTTACTTGGTGCTAATCAAAATAGTTAGATTATATATCGATGAGTTACAAAACAAATTGAATTGTATACGAACAATTTAAACAAACGTTCTCTTATGAGAAGCACGCCGCTGCGTTAATCTCTGAACAAAGAACAAAAACGAAGATTCGAACATTGTCTTACTGTGAAACGAAATCAGTGTTTGTGTGTATATGATGTTTTCATTCATTTAACTTATTGATGGTACTTGTAAGAAAATAATAAGATAAAAACCAGACTTCGATTGCAATGATAAAATATACATTTTACGAACAACTTTGAAATTCAATGAAGTCGTCAATGAATCTTGTGAAAATTAGAAATTCTGTTGGATCTACACACACAATGATCAGAAAATAGGCAAGGTATGAACGAATGAAACAACAAAATTGATAACAAAAGATATCTCTTATACAGAACAAGTGTGATTATACTATACTATGCTTTACTAATTGAAATAGTTAGTGAATTCTATTGCAGAACGGTACAGCGTCGAAAGAAAAGAAAATATCGGTTGCTTTTTTTTGCATAAATTCAATAAGTGCATATTGTTCGTATCTTGTTAATCATTCATAAAAATAGATTCGAATTCACTTTACATGTGATTCACAGCTTGTTAAATGTTCATAAGAATTAAGCAGTTGTTTGACGTTTTATCATAAAAACCTCAACACAATATAAACTTGCCACGTACATAAGGCTAGATGAAATGAAAATGAATAACTTTTCTATTCATGCAATTTGTATCTGGTTTAGATTCCAAAAATTAAATTTCAGTCCGATTCTTATATCATTCGAAGATAAAATCTACGTAAAAAATAATCTTACTTTCGTATGGTTAAATTTCACAAGAACTATTTTGCTCACAACATATGTGTAGCTTTTATTCTATTAGAATGATTTAAAGCTGTGAGCGTGTATTTTCCTGAATCGTTTCTTTTACGAAATGCACAGCCAACTCTGGTTGTTCCATGGGGAAAAAATGCGAAACATTTGTTAAATGAGTATCTCGTCCTTTTCTGAAACATTGAGCTAGATCAGGTGCTGTAGGTGATGTATCAAATCGACCCATAATCAAGAGATCTTTCGATCTTACAACATGTATTGGAATCTCATGAATAAATTTTGATTTTTCAATTAATGTAAACATATTTGAATCACTCTGTAAACTTGATAGATATAGAGCATGTTCTATTTCAGGAGTGCATGTAAGTTTACATTTTTCATCCATTGCATAAGTGCAATAATTTTGAAATGTATCCTGCGGCCATCGTACAAATGGTTCACGTTTTTCTAATTTTGTCAACATTTCTTTAGTAGACGACCATTCTGTTTTCCGACGAAGTATGTAGTCTATCGATGGAACTCTTTGATCACCAATGCCATACGATGAACGAGGAACGATGCCAGGATCTAGTAGAAGCATGGATCGAAATAAACGTGTTGATGCAATAGCTGCGGCGTAAGTTAATGCATATCCACCCATAGAATGAGCTATGCCAATCAGATTATCTTTGCAAAGATTCTTTGTTTGAATAAATTGTAGAACATCTTCTCCAAGCCATTGCACACGATAAGGAGGAGGGTGTGTCTGTGATCGACCATGACCACGCAAATCAATGGCAATGACATGAAAACCATNATTAATCTAAAGATGCTCATTCAAAGATAAAGAAATACAATAGAGACGTAAGAGTAAATTGAACTTATTAGTAAAATAAGAAAAACTAAAATAATACTTAAAATAGACAATATTGAAATTGATTATCAATTATATTGTTTATTTTGTATTTTGAACGTTATTCATTATCTCGATCTTGTTATATCGGTTAGTTCTTCAAAGATTCATTATAATTAGTGTGATAATATCTGAAGTGATTTAAACGTGTTAGAACGAAAGAGCAAATATGAGCATAAAATAATCAACGACGAAGAATTAATTTCATTATATCTACTTGAGAATTTTATTCAAGTAAAGATTATTATGTTAATATATTTCAAATAACAGCAAACGTAAGAAATTGTTCAGTAAAAAAAAAACAGAAATAAATCTTCACACAAATGCATGCATAAATAACATAGATCGACTAGAATATAGATAATAGCAACAAACAGATTAAATATAGCACTCAATCATTTCATATTTCAATTTTAACTCAGAAAGAAATGATCATGCACAAGCAAAAATCATGAGATTATAAATCCGACTTATCGATTAAATTATGTTTAAGAAGCAATTTTTGTATATCAGGATAAAACTGACGAATGTAAGTTTTTGATGAATATGCTTTGATGACATTACCATTCGGATCGATCAAATATTTCCAGAAATTCCATAATGGTGGCTCAGTTTTTTCTGAAACGATACACAAATTCTTCAATGGAAGAAAGTTTTCATAAATCTTTTTACCGCTTAAAAATTTCCAAACATCTGGTAAGTTATCATATACGCCATCTACTTTTATAACGGCACCTTTAGCGAAAATAGGAAAATTAACATCAAACATATCTTGAGCCCAAGCTTGAATTTCTCGATCATTCTTAAAAAAAGAAAATAGAAATTCAAAAAGCAATCAATGAATACCATTCACTTTAGGTTCCTGGTAGCCAAATTGATTACTTGGAAAAGCAAGCACTTGAAAGATATTTCGATCGTTGTTATTCAGTTTTTGTTGGATGCCAACGAGTGCTTCAAAATGTGAATCAGTTAGTGAACATCCACTGGCTACCTATATTCATCGAACAAGATTTAGATTCAAAACAAATATATTCTATGTAAAAATGTAAATCCAACTTAGAATGTTTCAAAATAAAAATACTATTTGAAATTTAAAGTTGTGTACTAATGATGAGCTATCATGAGATATCTTGTCTTTTATCACTATCTATCTTGATAAATGTTTCTTGATTTATCTACTTTGCCCGCATGTAAGCACTACCACTGCTGAGAAGAATATTTTTGATTACCTAGATTTTTGAATTTATTTTTTAAATGTCACTCACGAAAAACATTGGGAATTATTTGCATTACATCCAGCAATAGGCATCAAAGAAGGCTACATAGTAATATAATACATTTTCAAACGTCAATTATTCTCAATGCATAAGTTCAAACCAATGACAGAAAGGATTACAATGAAAAACATCAAGAAAAACATCGACTTTGATGATAGTCCAGAGTAACTAGATGAGTTACAGAACCAGTTTTGATGAAGATATTAGAATCGATTAATCAAATTACGTGATCATATGTAATATGAATATTTCTATGATAGATAACATCAATTTATAATTTTATTTCATCCTAACGAATATCCACATATTATTCCTTACACTCATAATGATGCTACATTCGTGTGCAATCAATACACTATACATTTATAAACGAAATCAAATACGTGCCAATATAGAGTTCCAGATAAAAAAAAATTCGACTTCTATTCCATGTTACGAAAAATGTAAAACCTAATGTCCATGCCACTATTGTAGACGGACGGATAGCATCTTGATGACATACTGTAACAGTATTAAAGAGAAATCTAGCCCTGTAAGTAATGAGAACAGTAGTAATTCGAACATCTTTTCATGTGATTTGAAATAAGACAAGATTTATATGAAAAAGTGCTCATCACCTCTGATTGATGCTCAAAAATATTCAGAAAAATAATGATTTTTTTTTTAAATTTTACTTTGATTTTTCTAGACGTTTTACAATGACAGCACGGCTATTGATGTATAATCCAGACGATTATATTTTCTCACACCTCAATATTGAATAAACGAATTTTTATTGAGACAATAGTTAATTTCTGTAGTATTCCGTTAGCGTTCGAGTAGTTTCTGGATTTTTCATAGAAATTCTCATTGAATTCAGCATGAACAGCATGTATGTTGATGAATTATTTGTAAAGACATGGACTTGTAAAATAATTTCGTATTTTATAGTATCACACACGATGAGATGTTTTCATTTGTTATCTCTTTCAACTGCTAAAATCCATACGTTCGAAGTTGTTTGCCATTGTCGAATCAGTAAGATTCCATCTACTTTTCCGAGATTCTCATCAGAATATCCATTCCGATCTTGTCGATTCTACACTCAGCTGTGAAACTAAAACTATTGAATCTCGGCACATCTATTTGAATATTTGACAAGCAAAGATTGCGGTGCACAATGAAATAGACAGCAGCTTTCAAGTAGAAGATACAAGTAGACAAGTAGTAGCAACGAATATGTTGGAAGTGAGTGCAAACGTATTTCTGTCTATGCAGCTCGGGACTAGGATTTAATTTCTCTTCGAGCAGATCAAAAGATTAGCTAGTCAGCTCCACAGATCATGCTGAGTTTTCTAAAACAAAAAAAAAGGTGAAAATTTCTCCTGCATATCTTCTCAATGACAATTCATATTAACGGGTGAAGTACAAAAGACTAGAACTTACATTGACAACTAATGAAACCTAAAGTAAAAAAAAGATACTTCAGTATTTCGTTTTTAACATAAACATTTCAAAAAATCGATTTACCTTTCCACGATACTGCTCCAATGAAACATCGTTTCCTTGCCAGTCTTTGACTGTAAATGAATAAAAGTCTTCACAAATAACATTTGTGATAACAAATAAAAAAATCCACATAGAAAACATCTGAAAAACAAAACAAGAATGTTTCTCTGGAAGAACGAACGATAACGACACGCAAAATTGTATTCTCTCATGTATCGATTTGAAAGAAATTCTTCAGCGATTGTCCCAATGCTTTATTATATTCTTCCAAACGTTGTTTTGTCATTTTTAATAACTGTTCTATTTTCGCATCATTTGGTTGAATTTGATTTGCTAGTTGAAGATCTTTTAATGCTAATTCATAATCATTTAAATTTACGTATGCATGTCCACGACGATACAATGCTTTCACGTATTTGGGATTGATTTCAAGTGCCGATGAACAATTTTCAATAACATTTTTATTATTACCATATATTAATTGACACGCTGACATATTTGAATAAATAGACAAAATAAGTTGATTGAAATTTTCTAGAATTTCACTATGTTCATCTGTTGGTTGTTCATTAATAAAATTTAATACATAACATAGTGAACGATGATAAAGTTTAAACGCTTGAAAGTAATGTTTTTGTAGAAAAAATTTATTTGCATTTTCTTTATGCTTCAAAGCAAAATCATAAAGATTATCAATTGACATGGAATAAATTTCTGGAAAACGTTCAAATGAAATTAAATGTACGACTATGGATATGGTTTGATTTTCATTTCTGAAATCAAAATTTGAAATAATACATCGATTCATAGAAGAGAAAAACGAAACTCGCGATTTTACAAGTCAGACGAATAATCAAAGTTCAACTGTGACATTTCATTTTGTTTCATGGTGATTAAACACTTGTGAACATAGTTACTGATGATTGTTGAATAAAATCCAAGGTTAATTGTCATTTCTTGATTCAGAGGTAGAAGATCGTTATAAAGATTTTCATCAAGTTTATAATCAGCTGGTGAAAATTGAATTTTTACTGTACAATTTGATCCTAGATCGATGCATGTGGAGAATTTCATTTATGAAGCTTAGTTTTTCTTATTTAAGTGATATACCTTCGTTTGGCGCATATAGACTTTGACCTTGTTGAATTATCGTTTTCGTAAATTTTATATCGTCAGGAAGATGATAGACTGTCATCTATATGATGTTGATAAGTTCGAATAATATTTGCCAAGAAAGAAAACCAACAAATACTGTTCGTCGATTATGAGAAGTTCATCGTGATGTAGATATAAATAGAACATTCATTTATTAGTTCTAATAACAACGTATCGTGTAAACTACGTACTCTAGATGAACAAGATGTCACTGATTATCAACTAATTGACGCGCTTTATTTTCAGCCTACATTCATCACTATCATTTTATTGCATATTATATCAATTAGTTTGAGTTTATGACAACGACATTTCATTTGTATTTCATCCAGAACTTAATAATAGATAAACTAATACATTTTTTTCATATCATAACGTAATTTGACAAAACTTTTCAACGCGACCTAAGTTCAGATATAAGTTTATTGATCGCTAAATTTAATAGTCGAAATCGATTCCACGGTGCGAATCAAAACATATCAATAATTCATATTAGAATTTCCAATAGAACTTTAAAAAATAATCAAATTCTCATAACTCTAACTTTAAGGCGTATTAAAATCGAAATGAATTCAAACAGAGTAACGTCATCGATCTAAGTAATTTATCGATTAAAGACCATTTTTCTTTCTCTGCGTAAAAAACTAGTTGGCCACCCAATGTTTGTTATTGTTGTACCAGGAAAGATGTGTCTATATTTGCCAAAATGCACATTTGATCTCCCGGCGTTTTCAATCATTTCTTGGAGGGATAACCTCTGCATAAAATGTTGATATATCTGCTGGGAAATAATGAGAGACGCATAAAACACAAAAGATCACAAAGATGACAGTAAATATCAATACATGTTTCTGACTCTTTTTAATTAAAAGATGGAGTGATCTAGTTGTAATTGAAATCAAAGAATATTTGCAAGATCAAACACAGATGATACTAATTTTATTTTTATTTTTGACTGTTATTTGTCGTTATTGGCAACGAGCTTTTTGAGACGTATTGCTTTCAAAAAAGTAGATAATGCATAGCATAAAATCAAAATGGTGACGAGAAAATTGTTAGTATTCTACTGCCCCCGTTGAAAAAGAACATGATGCTTTGTGTAATAAGTAGTTTTGTGAAAATAAACTTGAAAGAAAGATAATCATCGATTTGAAATCATAGTGACGTACTTCATTATGATGTGAGGAATTATATAATACCCGAAAGATCAGAAGAATTGTAGCTCGTATTGAAATGATCGACTATTTCTTTCATTGTTTAAAAACTAGTGATCGATGACATAATACCATTTTCAAATATACTTTATATTTCGACAAGACAACGAATTTAAATGTATTTATTATTTTGTGAGCATAATTTTTTATTATTCGTTGTCTATTTTAACGGTAGATTTAAGTGATGATGGGTTTATATCTGTCAAGTGAATGACTGAGTACGAAATTGAAATCTTGATATGCCTTATCTATTTCAGTTAAATTAAAATATTAGATAGAATTAATCTCAAAAGTATCAAATTCCCCTAGGTTTAGCAGTCCCTATGAAAATAGTATAAAGGACGTAAAATCCCATCCAAAGTAGGTCATTGCGTATTTGAATTCATATTCATTCGACGGCAATGTCTTGTTCAAGCTCATTTATAGAAATTCGATGTGAATCGTTCAATACGACAAACAAACAAGTATTAATAATCTGTGATTATTAATCACTAAGTAATTTTGACGATCGATAAAAATTTTACAATAGAAATGTATAAATGAGTAGTATTGATTATTATTTTTTGAACATAACCAGTGAATAGCTGATATCTTAATCACTTAGCGAAAGATGTGGATAGTTTAAGATACTGATGAAACATGTTGTAGAGTGAAACATTTAATTTTTCATGCGCTTCTGGTGTAAGCAGTAGCAGAACAAATGTGAATTCAGTACTCTCTAAAAAAAAGTTTTAGAAGCTTGTTGACATGTTTTATATTATTACATGTTTTCCATAATAAACATTCATCAACGAACCAAGGTTATTTCATTCCAAGTATCATCATCTCGTTTTTTTCAAGAAAAAAAGATAGATAAGATGACTAGTAATTATTTGATAACATACATTAGAAAGCGTTGGCGTTAGCATTTTCTTTTCCTTTCTCCTTTCATTTATGCCGCGTATATCTAACTATCTATCTATCTATATATAGATAGATAGATAGATAGATAGAAACAGAGATAGAAAATACTCACTTGTATTTGATATTATGACGATCTAAGTTAATATTAATCCTTTTAATTCCAAACTATGGGCCAGAAATACACTCATCCAATTCCTTGTTATCATGGATATGCTTCAAGACCTCCAGCAAAACGGCCATGTTGTCGACCTCAACCATTGGCTTTCATTCACACTCGAGCTGTTCCATTTCAATTTGAATTTAATTGTAAGAATCGATGGCATCGACGACATTGATACTTATATTATTATTATTATTATTATTACGACTATTGTTTTATTTGAGAAGTGATGTTCGACAGTTGCTTATTTTAAATAAGCACGAGAAATAATTCGTTGTTATTGCTGAAGATTTCTGGAAAAGGAATTCTCTACTCGATGGACTTTATTTCACCCGGAACTTTTAGTGTTTGTAGATCTATAAGATTTTGCAGAGTAAAATAAATGAATCATCATTATTCTGACATGATATTTATCAATGGAATAAACATTGCAATAGATAAACAGTTATTTTGTTTTTTGACTTTTATATTTAAAAAACGTATAGGGAACATTGTCGATCTTTGCCAGTTTTTTAATGTTACATATTTTTTTAGTTCAAAATCTTTTTGTTGAATGATAACAACACATTGCTATTCCATCATGATGAACAGCTTCTAAGATAAAAATGTATAACAGTAGAATTACTTGGTTCATCAAGTTCGAGCATGTTATGATCTGTGTTCACTCTTCCATGATTTTATATTCTAGGCAGCTAGAATAATGTATTTGTCATAATATATGCATGCGCTTAGCATGATTTTGATGGATTCATTCGAATAAAAAATGTGACAACTAAAACAGTATTGTCAATGTAGCAAACGACAACTAATTGTCGTCATGCGAAGATTTTCTCATGAATACTGATTTGTTTTGAAAACAACAGATCATCTTCCAATCTTCTATTTTGCTAATGGTGCATCAGAATGATTGAAACACAGCATCTGTTTTCCGTATTCGTTCATATCTAAATGGATTTCTCATTATTTTCAGATGTTATAGTAGAATTTTACAACGGATAAATCACGCTGTTTGTTTCTAATTGTTTATTTTCAATCTCAATCCATGGATGCATAGGTTTGATTCGCAGCGAATGATAGCCGGCAGTTGACAAATATGAAAGTAAAGTCCTATTCAATAACACAAATCGTATAACAGATTGTTTGTTGGGATCTTCTCTACTGTTTTTAAAACTAAACAGCAGATTCATTAGTTTTTCTATCGAATATCGTGAACTATAATCTTCACAGTAATTATATACATATATATGTTTTACAGGAAACAATAGAACGTATAATCAGTCATTTCATATGTATATCAACATGCAAATGTGCGTACATGAAACAAAAGATGATGTTTTAAAATATCGACATTTTTGTTTATTTTCTCGGCATTCCAACATCATATTTTGAATTTAATTATATACTGATGGTGACATCCTATTGATGTGCATCTGTCATCTTGCCATGAACCTCTTGTTCTGATTTTGTTTCTACAAGATTGAACTCACAAGAATATAACTAGATTGCGAAAATAGAAATTTCACGGCCTAAATGACGACTAAAGACTTCAATTTATCTGATTTTTGAATCAATTTTGTTATCTCCTTGAATTAAAAAGTGAAAATTTCATTTTATTATTAAACCATCATCTATTCTATTCAGCGTAATAAAGAAATACTCAGAATTCCTATCAACGAATGGAGCAGTGATTGTAATAATGTTTTCGTCTTACTTTACTATGACATTTTGTCGTAATTATGTTTATTTCTAGTCGGTGAAAAATCAGAATCGCTAATATCAGACAAATGCTCTTCAATGTGTTAAATCAAGTAATCGTAAATTACACGCTTTATTTAAAAACTATTTCACTAAAAATAGCTATCCTACAGAATTTTATTTTGTTTTCCAATTATGAGAAGCTTATCCAAGTATTATGTTTATTCCATGATTGCAATTGTTTACGTTGCCTAAAAAAAACTGAGATGCTGTTGGTGTCATCAGAAACTTTGTATGTAGTAATACTTTAAATGATGATAGGTCAAATAGATTATCGATTGAAATTCTTTTCTATCGATAAATTCGATTTCGAAAAGAAGAATTTAACGATTTTAGGATTTAGCACACGCACATTTTTCCAAACGAGTATCTTTAATACGTTGAATACTAAGAAAATTCTTGGTTAATTTGTATTGAAAGATAGATTCGAGGTAGTATTAAACTATTTGCACACAGCTATAGATTATTTACGGTTCATGTACGATCGATCTTGTAGCGATGAGTCATCACCGAAATGACAGTTATAAGAGTTATGATAAATTCTAGATTTGACAGATTAAATCAGGAGAAACATCATAGACTATGACAGATGTTGTTAATATATGATCTTAGACCGTCTATGATAAATATCTCGCTATTCTATTTCTGGTAGATAGACTAAAAGACGATAATGAAGAAATCTATCTTAAAATAGATAGATTAAAATAATCTTTATGGTATTAGTAAAATGACTCAAATTATGCTGAGATTTTAATCCGAGACAGCAAACAGGGTAAGTGGTTTTCCTTTCTCGTTCTTTCGTTTAAAAAAAACCTGTTGTAAAAGACAAATAGAAAATTCCAATGTCTAAAAGTTGTGTTCAATATCCCCAACGTTTATTTAATATTCATATAACAAGCAGGATATGCACAAACATGTATGAAGTACTTGAATAAAAATAACGAATACATCTCAATCAGGACATATCCGATGATTGTGCAAGAAAACTACTAATGGCTGCTTCACTATCAAGTTTGATGATACGTGATCCATCGATTTTGGTTGTACACATTGGACACATATCATCTGCACTCAAATATCTAGAAAACACACAAACAAAACACACTCCAATAATAACATTAAATAAAATTCGATTTACTTCATAAATTCTGAATAAATTGCTGGAAAACTACACGATGGACACAAACATAAATCTTCTCGAACAATATGTGCTCCCTAAATCGTAATGAATGGTTATTGTAGATTTACCAATAAAAACAAACGAAAGATTTTCATACCGTAACAATACAATAAGGCAATGCAAGTTGACAACTTGGACATAATAATTCATAATCAGGTACACGCAAATGACAATGTGGACATTGAGAAAAGTCTTCTTCGTTTTCACTTTTTTCCGGTTTTCTGAATTTCATATCAAAGGAAAATATTTCGTTATTTTTTTAAATTTTCATTCAATATTCAAAATTTTCATTACCGAACAAGTGCTTCAATTTTTTTCTTATATTTTGCATCGATTTGTTCACGATATTCAGGTCTCATAAGTGTAAGAGAAAAATTAAATGCTGAATTGTTCATTCCAGCTTTTTGACATTCAATAACTGTAGTCGTTAAAATTTGAACAATATCTGCACAATAATAGAAAACAATGACAAGCTAAATTACATAGAATTGACAAACATACGAGATGGAAATTTGCTAACATTATGCGCAACACGATTCAGAAGTCGTGCTGCACGGTTCTAAACAATAGAGAAATACAATTGTAAAGTGAAGACAAATAAGTTAAAAGAAACTCGGTAGTTTACATGGTTATTAAGTTTAATTTGAATTTTAACAAGAATGTAACTATGTAATAGCATTAAACTATTAGCCATTTCAAAGGGTATGGCCGTACGTTGTGCTTTAAGTTCTTGATGCATCGTAAAAAGAACATCACGAGCACTCCGATAGTTTCCTGATTCTTGATCTTGTTGTGCAATAATAATAGCTGTTTTTGATGCTTCTACGTATTGTCCCAAACTTAAATAAAATCGAAAGAGATATTTTGCTTCCTAAATTAGATTGCAAATTATCTATTGTAAGTTCTTTTTATTTTTCTCAATGTTTGTTTATACTTTTGGTATTTGATCTTTTTCTCCAAGTAAATATTCAAGTAAACGTTGCGTTAATTGTTGACTACGTGCTTTGCCAACACATGTTATAGCTAAATCAATACCTTTACTTTCATTGGAACCAGTACAACGCATTAAATGTGTTAATGACTAAACATAAACATGATGTTGTCAACAACAAAAGGAAGAATTATTTTCCCTAGATCATACTCGATCATAGTTTTGTGCAAACATGAACAATTTTCCGGCTAGTAAATGATTATTTTGATTTTGAAAAAGTGTTGCTGCACTGTCAAGATCCTCTAACGGAATATCACGACCATCTTTAAGAACTTTTTCTAAAAAGTAAATAAATAAATATATATTTATGTATTTATGTTCCTAATATGAACATTGATATTTACCAATAACTTGTGCATAGAGTTCCATAAGTCCATTTTGTTGTGCCATAGTAAATGCTTCAGTGTAACATTTTGATAAAACAAGAAATTGCAATGCAGAACTATAGTCATTAATCGATTCGAAAAATCTTGCAACCATTTTAGCACCTTCAATACTTTGAGTTTCGCGTACAATTTTAACTGCTTGTTCAGGAGATTTTAATTGATTCAATTGAATTCTAAATGAAAGAAAAGGCTTCAAGACGAATATTATATTTGAATATAATGAATTCTATTCAATATTCATTTTAACTCGATCAACGATTGTAACTTACTATGGTAACAACTCGTTTCTATTATTGGATGAAAATTTCACGCTGATAACGAATAGGTAAATACATGAATTAGAACGATGCTGAAGTCTTTGTTTTTCGATCGTTGTTTCCTGTAGCTTTACATTTCAGAATGTACTTGAATCCTCCTTCTTTCTGACACTTGTAAAGTATGACTTGTTCAAAATACTTGAAATCTTTTACGACACATCAAACCAGACGAGTCTAGAGAGTAACTCATTTATACAATTGGTATCTTGTGTCGTATATCGATATCAAAATAGATTCCATTTTACTACGTGTCTATCAAACGGATGACATATTCGTTTGGACTGATATATTTTTCAGATGCCTTTTTTCTTATGTTTAGTTGTTCGACTTAACTTACTGTAGAAGACTTATACATTGGTCTTTAGTCAGAAATTTTCTTTATAAAGTTGTCAATAGACAGAAAATTCATTTTTTCAAAACACAAGAGAATAATTTGTATTCTCGAAAACGCCTGATTCCTTTCCAAACCTTTTGTGTGTATTCACTTTAAACAATCGATATGTTTGATAGTTTTGCGCAATTTTTTCATGTTCACATCTAATATTTGAGTTTCACACTCTATTTTCGAAAGAGATAGCACTTCACCGTAAACCAAGATTATCAAACATCAGGATTTTCGTATTAAGAAGGAAGAAGAAATGTTATAAAAAGAAATAAGTTACTCTTGAGATGCTAACTTTTAATTTCTTCTATGGTCATTAGTCAATGTCTGTCTATTCTTCATCTTATCTTCTGAAGATAGATTCTTTAAGTGTGTCTTACATTATATTTTAATGATACAATGTATCATCGCTTTCATATTAAATATCAATCTCATTGAAAGATAAAATAAGAAATAATAGGACAACTTTTCTCTGCCTATGTCAATTTTTTCACTTTCAGATTGGGAATTCTAATAAAATTTTCTGTCACTAGAACTTAACACTTCACTATCAGCAGTTAACATACATTCTAGGATAGAGTATTGTAACCCGAGAACAGTGAAGTAGGAATCTATTCGTTGATGTTCAAAAAAATGTATGAATGCATGCGAGATGCAGTGTCTTTAACGTTAGCTACCTTATGCAAAAACAAAGTATCCAGAGTACTTAAGACTTTTGAAAAGTACTGTATTTTGTAATTAGCAGAAAAAACTAAGTAGTTGGAGTGTGATGTCTAAGATAGAAATGTACTTTATTTCCTTTTACGTCATTATTTAAATTTCTACTCGTCTCCCTCTTGTTTATGTATTTTATTTGCAGATGAAACTGAGAATATTTTCTTTTAGTTCAATCGAGGTCGCCATCGAAATTTCTATTGTCCTTTTAGATTTTCAGACAATCAATCATTATCCTCTTGAGCTGATCTTCTTGAATAATCATTTCTTATACGATAAATGTTCGCCACGTTTGTCAACTTATTTTCCTGATACTTGTTGGAAGTGCTTAGTTATCTAGAGCAAAGTACCAAAATAGACTGTGCCAATAGAAATGAAGTACCCATGTGTGCTCCGTTTCAAATTTCTGTTAAAACACTGCGAGATATTTCCGTTCGAAGAAAGAAATATCTCTTTTTCATATTTTAAATTTTCTTGTTATTATCGTTCAAAAATGAGTTCAATAGAAAATACTCGAAAGTCTATTCAAAATGGCAAATATCCGATACTGGAAAAACCTAAATTAACTGCTACATGATGGAATTGTTTTAATCGTATTAAAGACACTAAGGATGAAGTCATTCGTTACGTACAAGGTATACATAATGTATTTGTTGAGATGAAAACGTTTTTCTATTATTGCTCGGGTCGGAGGGTGTGGGTTCAAAAATTTGAACCCGTGCAGTACTCTATTCAAGAATCTACGTCTAAATATTATCCAATCACTTATCAAAATTAATCAACTAGTGACTTTTTTCATGCAAATTATCCAATAATATTCGCAACAATTATTTAAATTGTGAAAAATTACAAAAATACTATGCATGAATGTTCATGATTTGTAAATGTATGCACACAAAAGTATATGTATTACCTTATAGCATTTTCCCATTCGCCTGCTTTCATATAAGCAGCACATGCTTCTTTAAATCTTCCTTCGCTTTCTCGTGCTCTGGCATACATTGAATGTATCTTTGATGCAGTAACATTTGGAAGAATTTCACTAACTTTAACCCTAAACGAACAATATATCAATAAATATTTCCATGTTAAATATATAATGAATTCAAAACAGGAATTGAGTTGACGATATCGATGCTTGCAGAGAAAATTCGTTTTCAGTGTTGGATAAGATTTCTTTTTACAAAACGCTTACTATTAAATTATTTTTCATGCAAAAACGATCTTGTTTCTAAAGCATGAAAATAAATTTGGTGATAAAACAGAAAATCTGAAAAAAATTGACTACTGACAATTTTATGACATTGCAAATCCGTTAGTTCAGAAAAATGACTAGAAGTTATCAATAATTATTTTAGAGTGTATGATCATTATAGAACTAAGCCAATAACATGTACATGAATCCGTAAATCCATATAGAATTACGTTTCAACACCAATACACCATGAAAACAATACTCTTGTACGAAAATACGAGGAATTTTTCTATTCAGTTACTTGTTTTCTAAGCACTCTTATTCTGAAGAGAGGAGGAATGTTTGGTTTCTTCGTTGTTTTTTGCTTAATATATACACTGTCAAATGTTCTATAGGATGAAGCTGAACACTGTAGTCGTTCGTATTAGCAATGCTTGTTTTATCCATGAAGTTTTTAGCTCAATTCCTTGAGATGTGTCAGAGAATATTTCTTGAAATGTGAACGATCGAAGATTGTGGTTTTTAAAATGTCAAGCGATTCTAAACTGAAACTAGGTAAGGATAAAAAAATAATCATTTCAAATAAATTCAACGGTGACTGACTAATTCAATACCAACAGTACTTTGCAAGATGGAATGAATTCTCAACGTTTGTAAACTTTTACTGCATTCAACTTGATCAATTTACTTCCAGTTCTATCGTTACTCTATTGAAAGTGTTGCGAAATTTGTATTTCAACTCTAGTATACATACCAATTTTTCATTTTAATATAAGCTATAGCAGCACTATCCCAACATTCGGCTTTTTCAAATAATTCGGCAGCTTCAGGCCATTGCTTTAATCCTTCAAGTAATTTTGCACATTCTTCTTTGATTTCTTTACCAGGTAAGCGCATAGCTATCGTTGTACCTCTAAACGTAACAAAATATCAAAACCATGACAATAATAAAAGTAGTTCATTCTTGTTATTGTTTACTTTTTGATGTCTCCAACTTTGATATAACATCGAGCAAGACCAATCAAACATCTTTGATCATGTTGAAAATCCTTCTCTTTCTTAGTTATACCTTGTTCATAGTATTTCACTGCTGAACTTGAATCTCCACTAGGATTTCAAACGAAAGAAATATCTTTTGTTTTGACTATTTTCAAAGTCTGTCTAGTTTCATACGTAAATTCAAGTTGTTCAGCATGTGAAGCTGATATATAAGGTATTTGTTCAGTATCATAAGCTTTTGCAAGTGTCATGGCCGCTTCGAATTGCATACAATCTCGTCGCATCTAAATATGATTATGTTTAACCGATGTAGAAGAAATTGATCGTTAACAAGAAACTTGTCGTTTGCTATTTACATTCAATGCTTCCAGTGGACAACCACATTTGAGAAAAAGTTCTTGTGCAAGATCATAGTCACCAAAAAGAGCAGCAAAATGTGCAGAAACAAGATTTTTATCCTCTAAATGCTGTAATAATGAAAGAAGAAAAAATTGAATAGTTTTACATTATGCGACAAACATAAACGATACTTTTATTTCTTCAAGTGCCATGACCATTCCAGAATGGCCGATTTCTCGAAAAACTTTTATTGCTAAATTAAATTGATGAAAAATAAACAATGATTAAATAAAACAATCTTTCCCATTCAATGCCTGACAGACATTAAACAAGAATGTCATGTATAACATTTTTAGAGGACAATATTCGATACATTTAACAATGTATAACACATCAAATTTTATGAAAAATGTTGATATTTTAAGAATGTTTTGTTTTTGATGACGTGTCAACGTACTGAATCTTATGCTGACAAGTCAATGATTACGGTAATCTATAGTTTTCACTGAAAATTGTACACAATCACACTCTACGACAATGTTGTGCAGGGTCACGAATTTATTGTTAAATTGCAAGATCATTCAACCGAATGAGATACTTAAGTTGTTGCTCAGTTCAGTACAAATTTCTTTTCAAGTGCAAAACTTTCATAGAAAGGAGTACAATACGAAAGAAGATGTTACGAACGCTATCTACTATTTTATTCAAATCTCTTTCAAATTGTTAGTCCTAAAAGTCAAATTTGAGATTCTCGACAGAAGTCTATAAATAGTCCATGTTCAATAGAATCGTAATATATGCTGCATACTCATGTAATCCTTCAAAACGTCGGAAAAACAAAAAAGAAACGTTTCTTATTTCGTATGAAGACAGTACTTTCTATCATTTTGTTAGAGATACTACACATTTAATATTAATACTCGAGAATTCTCAATACTAACTTTGAGTACTATGAAAACTTCATCTATTCACTATAATCTTCGTATATTGAAGAAAAAGTCACGGAAGTTAGAGTCCTACCGAATAAGATAAATTTCTTGTTGTTGAGAAAACGTCTTTGTTTTTGTCTCATACATTCATAAGAGATCGAGAGTACATGGCTCTCGCTTTGTTTACTTCAGTACTCTGTTATTCGATGAGACAAATTTAAACAAGCTGAAAAATTCGAAAGATAATCATTAATAATGAACATCTATGATAACGAACTAGTATTAGACGTGAAAGTTTGTTTTCTTTTGAAAGAAATGTTTTTTTTCTTCATAGATCACTTATGACGTATCGATACTGTTGAGTGGAATACTAAGAATTATCATAAAACATGTCTAAGGTGTCATAACTAATGAATTACATGATATCATCCTCTCTTAAATTAGGCCATTTAATTCTTTGAAACTCGTTCTATCTCTACACATAGTTTTACCATAATCGATATTTAATGAATAGAGTAAAGCAGTTGCAAATTTATTCCATTCGCTGCTATCATTCAATTGTTTAGCCCAAAACATTGCATCATCATATCTATGAATAATGAGAACAGAATGAAATAGATCAATGATTTACTATTTTAATTAAATACCGTCTCATGAGAATCGCTTTTGATAATCGTTCTACGGCGTCATCGAGTGTATATTCTTGTTCGGCGGAATCATTTAAAAATCCATACGTGTCCAATTTCGTCTGAACTATTTTTCCATTCGAATCGAGTAAAAGAAGAAGACCAGCATTGAGTAGCAATGGTACTGACCCAAATATTGGTAAACGGGTCGTACCAACAAACATTATTTGAGGACCTTTTAAAGAATCACGATAGACAGAATACGTTGTTATTGCATCAGAATCAAAGGTAATGAATATCCACTAGAATATTAAAAAAATGAATAAAAGCAATTATAAACCAATTTTCTAGTTAAACGTCGAACAACTGGACTAGACGATCTTACAGAAACTTACTTTAGCATTCGAGCATACTTGGAATACTAATTTTCAACAAATATTATACGAAACTAATAGAGTTCTATGCATGTGAATTCATCTTATTCATCGTTAGCTTTTTCGAATAACATGAAAACGTGTACAGTGAATTCATGCGATGCGAAAGAAAATTCCGATGGGTGACTGTCAATACTTTCCTTTGAATTCCTACAATAACTCCGAGAAATATGAAACTTGATAATATGTTGTGTGCGTGGTATGAACTGTAAAACACTATTTACTTCAATCATACATGTGTGAACAAGATAACAATGAGTTATTGATACCTTCTGTTTAATTTTCAATTACTTTCACAAAAACGAGTTCTGTGAGTTAGACTAAGAACAATCAGCTAAAGTTCGGCTAATGACGCTTTTTCTTCTGGAAATATTTTTATCTCACAGATATTTCGAGGAAAATTTTGCTGTTGTTTAAGTTACGCAGTTATTCAAGTGTGAGACAAACAGTCAATGAAACAGATAGTTCTTGAGATGATGAATATTCAGAGTACGAGTTTTTTCTCAGAAGAAAATTATGCTATCGGCATTTTCAACGATCCAAATTGCAACATGGGAGAAAGTACAGACCGTTATGAATATCAATTGAACTTTGGCTGAGTAAAACTTTCTTTAAATAAAATCTCTTCGCTGTAGAAAATAAAATCCGAATAGAAGTGAATCATTGAGACATTTGCTAAACTCACAGAGTTCTATTATGAAAACGAATTGATTTTCACACGTAGCATATAAGTATTAATGAAAAATAAACATCTGTAGAAGGATCATAATCATTGAAAGAACGTGGATTAATGAAGATGTTTCGATGGTAAATTATATAAAGTATTACCTCGTTTTCCACACTAGTTTCCCAAAGCATTGATCGAGTTCCTGATGGAAGATTAGGTATTTGAATAATACTTGGATGTTCGAAGAACTAGACGAAAAAATGGTATTTAAATATTAAGCTTGTTTTCAAAAGTTCAAAAATGAAAACTTACAACATTATATAAATATCCATCACCTTTTTGATCAATAAAAGCTACAGACGTGCCAAAATTTTCCGTAAATAATTTCTGTATACTTGTTTTATGTTTATCAAACTTATTAACTATTTGCCATTCTTCAATATGGAAAAAGATTAATGTACCTTTCTGAAAAAGACATACAATAGAAATTCACAAAACCTGTTTTTTCTTCTTCATTTATCTCATGCTAATCTTACATCAGTTCCATAGACAAGAAAATCTTTCGTAAGACTATAACAAACAATTTTCCCGTCATTAGTATCAGGTAACGGAAACATAATGGAATGACGTTCTTCACTGTGTTGTTCGGATTCTTCAATCTAAAATTATATAGTTTTCCTGCTTAACAAAAGAAAGCGACAAGATATAAAAATGCTTCTTTTACAAACCATATGTAATTGAATGCGTCCACTCATAAAAGCAGCTGCATACTGAGTATTAATTTGCAGCTCTGAAATTGTACTTAGATAATCATGTTCCGACGCTTTGATGACTTCTGTAACAAAAACAAAGAAGAAAATGTCGAGTCTTATCTACTTCAAACTCGACAATTTTTAGACTACCTTCAAAACTTAGTATACGATAATATAAAGCATGATTATTAAATCCAACAGCAATATAAATATCACTCATAGCTAATACGCTAGGTTCGATTTCTGTTGTTAAATGAACATTATCAATCTTAATTTGAAAGAAGAACGAAATCGTTTGTTCTCAAAGTTGATTGTGTAAATTTTTATTGTTTTACCTTTGTTTTTGTTTGATGATCATAGATTGATACTTCACATAGCGATGTCATGAAAGCTATTTTCTGTTGCCAAACACTGGCTAACATGGATAGTTTTGTTAAATAAACATATATGGAACCTGTTGTTTTTGAAACAGCCAATAGTTGACCATCAACACTCCAAGCTACATAAAACATACGAGCAAAATATTAAATATTCCATTCACCAAACTGTTGTTAAAATATATATGTATTTCTAAGTACAATAGGAAACACGATAAGATTGCTCTTGTTCAATACAGTAACTAAATGGCAACGAAATAGTACTGACTTTCGCAATCTTTGATCGTAAATCAATGCCTATAACAGTTGATGTGGACGATATTGTAATTCTCTAACTTACACACTTTAGCATGGTGCTTCAGATCTAATAAAAGCAAAATAAAAAGAAGAACTCACCGACATCAGACAAATTGTCATTCCCTTCCTCAATTGTGATTATAGAATCAATTGCATATTGATCGGATAACTCATGAATTTTAATTCCACCATTGCCACAAGTTGCTGCTCTGTTCAATGCTGTTGATATTGCCAAACTTGACAAATAACCTTTGTGATCACGAGTTTTATGCAATTCCTATAGATATGAATTGTTTTTAATGCTATCGAATAGGTAAAAGAGAATATTTCTATAGTGATTTACTTCGCCGATTTCTTTGTGATACGTTGAGATAACAATAAAATAACCTCCACTAAATCCAATCATAATATATCCGTCTCCAAACCTTATTGTTTTCATTTAAAAGAAAGAGAACTTGGTCTTATTAACAATTAGAATTTCATTTATCGTTTATTTTTCTCTTACCATTGATAATCACTTATATCTCCGTATTTATCTTGAAAATTTAGTGTAAACAGTTGACTACCAGCAGCTGCTGTTGCTGCTGCATTATTTGGATCGCCGACAGTCCATAAACCTAAATGTTTCTTTCCAATGATTGCACTCACCTAAGAGATATTAATATATTATCTTATTTTTTTAAAGCAATCGAAAACAAAACGAACAGTGCTTTCTTCATAAGTTCCTCGTTTTTCTCGTTTCATTTCAGAAAATTTCAAATTTTTAGGTGTCTCAGTTGCATCGCACCGTTGAAGAACAGTTCCAGTGGATGATATAACGGATATTCGATTATCATTAGCACCTATTGCTAATAAATTGTCTTTGCTCCATGCCATTGTTGTTATACGACCAGAATGTTGACCGATTAAAGGTAATTTTCTAAAAATTTCAATTTAATGAGTTTTATGATGAGTATATGTTGAAATGAAAATTTATTCTTATACTTTGAGGTCGATTGATCATAGAGAATAATATTGCCGCGAGATGTGCCAATAGCAAGAGTGGGTGCCGATTTCGACCATGCGATGACAGTTGTGTAGTCTCTATGAATATAGTCCAATATTAAATACTATATCTTTAAAAAATTTGTACGAACACTTTTGAAGCAATACTCATACAAAAGATTAATAACTTGTTATCTGTATTAAAAGAAAACTCAATGATGGATAAGAAACATGTAACGAACTAAGTTTAACTTTCCAAGAGAAAAAAACAATCGATTACACGCAGCACTCTTACTTGAGAAATTTAAGAAAGAAATACGAAGATTTCAAGCACGAAAAAAGTGAAACAGAATGTCAATATTGTACGATTGGTTTTTCCTACAAAGTTTCCTAATCAAACGACATTCTACTCTCTTCGGAGTTAAAGTTTTTCATTGTCCTTCATCGAGTTTTGTCTGCAGTCGATTAAACTTGTTTCATTATTTTGTTTTGTCTGAAAACATACGTTTTCTGACAGAAGCAAACAGTAGACACCATATCTTCTCGATTCAAAAGGCACTTTTCTCTTAGTATAACTGGCTTTTTTATGTTTCCTTTTGAAATAAAGAAGGTAAAATAAAATTTCAATCGGCTCTGATACTTCAAACACTGTCTACGGTCCATATTAGAAAAATGGGCAATATAGACAAGTGATATAAATGATGCACTAATAACAGAGGGCGCTAAAACCAGATCATTCGTTGTCCTTATGATTTCAATAGGTTTAAGCAGAGAATCATTAACAGTAGTGGAGTACTGGTTGACTTTTACTTTTTTCGTCGAAATCTATATTAAAATCTCAGAATTTAAGATTCGTTTCAGGAAGTGTTCACTATTGTAAGTTCAACGAAATGATTTAGCTAGCTCTACAATTGTCAAATTTTCAATGACTATATGTTATTTTAACTATCGATCTATTGTCTTTAATATTTTGATCACTTTCTAAAATGAATAAGAACTCTTCAATAGAGCAAAACTACGAATGAAGTTAGAGAACTTTAGTTTTGAATTCGACAGTGTTGATGTTTTATTCGTACTCTATATCTATTTGTAAGCACTATAAAGAATGATACTCATATGTGGAAAAAATAAAAATAAACATAAATCGATATAGTGGACGGCACTTATCAATCCAGTTTTAAAAAATAATGTATCAAAGATTATAGCACATCAAATGATTTTAAAATCAATAGAAATTCAAGATCTTTCGATGCTCTTATTATTCATCTCTTGGATTCGTTCTACTAACTAAAAGAAAAATCAGATCATATACTTTTGTGTTGTATCGATGATGTTCATTTTTTGATTGTTGGCACTCCATAGATAAACTACAGTTGTTTTTTCTGTTATCGCTGCTAGCGTATCCCCATCTTTATCCCAGTTCATGTGTAAACATGATCTTAAAATGAAAAGAGAGAATGTCAAGTTAATAGATACTATTGATTATTATATATTTGTCTTGTTGCTTACCCTTTTAAAGGTATAGTAGCTATTTCATCGCCTTGTCGATTACGAACAGTAATAATATTTAATGAACTAAAATTAGATTTTATTTACATTTCTCAAAATGAAAATTCTTTTACCCAACAGCAGCTATATGTGTTCCATGACCGTTTTGCCATGCAAATTTCGGTTTGTCACCTATCTCGTCTAAGCTGACGACAAATAAGCGCTAGTAAAAAGAATATCGTGTTTTTATGTCCAATTGCAATTTTTCTTTACTAGTAAAAGGATATTCGTACCTTTGGTGAAGCTGTCATATTGTAGTAGCGATATGCTTTGTTTTTTATTTCAATAGAGAAAATTAGAAGAAAGCTCAACCATTCATTGCTTCCATCTTGTATAGTTGCTTAGCAACAATGTAACTTCCAATGAAAATGTTTGCCAAAAAGACGAACAAAAAAAACGAAATATTCGATTGTATTTAATTATTAATGTTTAAGCTTTCTATTAATTTTTTCTACATGATAGATGAAAAATGTATGAGATTGTTTATTATCAATGACTCATTGGTACTCCTCCTTTTCCTGTCGCGTTTGTGTTGTCGTAGGTTTGTCCAAACGAACATACGAAGGCAAGAGGTATTGATGTAAGCATCAGTATTTTTCATCTTACATCATGAAGTCTTTTTTCCGATTAAATTAGAATTTTAAAAATTAAAAAAATAAGATGTCTATCGTTTCACAACGTCTATCTGATAGGATTGGAGTCAGCAGTTTTGATGTAAGTAAAATCTATGTACTTCACATGTAAGAACGAAGATTTTCTCTAGTTAGCCATATGCACAGCAATGGTTAGAATTGGCCAAAATTTACAGGAATTATTTGTTAATCATGGTGCACGCTTAAATACTACTGGTGAATATGCCGTCGTCTCATTGATTGAAGCACATGAACGATCTAAATTGCTAACAAGTTTAATGTCACTTGTGTCTGGTCTTTCAGGTACATTAGCTTATCAACAAACAAAAGATAAGTACTGGCTTATTGGCTCAGCTTTAATTCTTGGTAAGTTAAATTGGAAATAAAATGAAAAACCAAAACCTTGTCTCTGAACGTCAAACACATTTCTCGATTCTTCTTTATGATAGCCGGCATTCCATATGGTTTATTCATTGAGAATCCAATTGCTGAACAATTGAAATATCTTCAATTTGACCCTAAATCACAGAAAGCAAAATCATTACTAGCTTCATGGAGAAAGATTCAATTTGGAAAATTAGTACTAGCTGTTGCTGGTGCAACCATTTTTTTTAAGTATTCTCGTCGTTAAATCAGACTCAAGTCTTAATCATTGATAAACTACTTCTGGTTTTTTTTAGCTAGTAATTTAATTTTCCATGCATAATTATGCTTATTTATTCATGATTAGAAGTTTTTGTTTTGTCTGTATTTGTAATTACTTGGCTACTTTGTTGAGACTTATTGAAAGAGAAATGATGATTCAATATTTATGACTGCAATCTTTCTTTGTTTTTAGATTTTGATTTAAAAAACAATTATTGAATATGACATCTGGCATTCTTGATTCACTCAACGATATAAAGTAGGGACCATTAAAGCGGTCCATTTATTTTTAAGATTTAAAGAAATGGGACTCTTTTCGGTTGAATGATAAATGTAACGATTAGAAAATAAATTCTACAGTTCATATTTTAATATGCTTGTATAAAAGAATATAGTCAACTCTGATGTTATTCTTTCATAGAAATGTTTGAAAAAAATCATTTAAATCAAAATATTTCTTCATATCTGTTGTAACGAATATGAATATGAGTTTTTAAACGATGTTGTTTTTGTGTGAAAATTTCCATATGAATTAATGAGAAACAAGTTGAATTTTTCTTTTCGGCTTTCATCATTTGAATCGTAGGCTAGAAGTCGCAGCTCTCTTCTTCTTATTCATGTTCTCATTTAGTCTACACTATCAAGAAAATCAGTTTTTAGTCAATGAGTTTCAAGTTTGATAGGACACGAAAGTCATCCAACTACTTTATCAGAGAGGTTAACTTGAAATTTTCAGTTCGATACCATGACGTGTTTTTATAGAGTATTCGTAAGGTAAAAGGTCAAAAAAAAATGCTCATTCTTACATATTTGAGTTTTTGCGGGCTTTCATTCTATAAGTGTTATTTTTTCTTCGCATGAAAGAGATTGATAAAGTAGAAGAGCTAAATGAGCATTTGTTCATTGCTCTAATTTTATTCCTTCTAAAAAAGAAAGGAAGGATATATAGTCCAGTGATGTAGAAATTGAAAATATTTTAGAAAAATGTAAATTGTTTCAGAACTGATTTATGATTCGCGAGATTTCCTAGTTCTTCTTTCATGAAAAAAGACAAGAATCTGGAAAAAAATAAAAAGCTAGCATTCTCATATAATCTTTTCCATACAGAGAAAACTAACATTGCCACAATGATAGTCTAAAAGAAATTTCGTAGTGTTCGGTTCGAGTACTAGTTCTCTTCGCCGATGAATATATCGGAACAGTAGTATCGCAATATCGAGTTCTATCATATCGTGTTTATCCCATGAAATTTTCATGTTACTAATCTTATTACGTTTTTTGATCAGCAGAAAAGAGTACGACAAGAATATTTGTCATGAAATGTTGTCATACACCTATCTCGATTATTTTTCGACGTTCTAGATTGAGTCTCTATTCTACAGATATATATTAGAGCAAAAGAACTTGAAATGAAAACTATCTTAACTTTAATTTGAATAAGAACAGATAGTATTCGATCTATGAAGCTGTTCAACATGAATAGTTTTGCATATGAAATAAGAAGTTGAGAACAGTTTTAGTTATTAGTAGTTAAAACAAAGTTTGGAAAAAGAACAGATCTGCTGAGAAGAAATTTCACTTTATTTTTACATTTATTATTCATCTGATCTTCATAGATTGATAATGAAAAAAAAAAGATTTCCTTTTTCAAGAACTAAATTCTTTTCGAGTAGAATGAATCAACAATAAAATAATAATAATAATAATAATCATTCTTGCTTTTGTTTTCTGTTACACTAGCTATGATGGCGAAATAAACGATGAAACAAAATTAGAAGAAGTTCTTAAGGCAGATTTAAAATCAGAAGCATTTCTTCCGTATGGAAAATCAATTGCATGGTTAACACAAGAATTGAATGGATTTTATGCCATTGGGGAATTCGTTCAAAATATCAATTGTGTGCAGTAGTTGATGAAATTCTTTTATTTATTTAATTAATTTGAATGTTTCTTGTTCTTATTTTCTTCAGCTGTTGATGATATCTCTAATTTCTTACTTGAACTTGGCGGCTTCCTTCGAGATTATGGTTGTCCTTATCAAAATCTTGTGAATAGTGAGAACAGACTTCATGATCGTGCATCACGTATACAATTATTAGGTCGATATTGACATATTCTGTCCAATCATAGCATCACTATTGAATACATTTGTTTTCAGACTTTCTTTGTACGGAACTTCAAGCAGCTAAAATGAACAAATTTTTTAAACGAAGCATTATCAGCAACGCAACAGATAATGTAACCAGCAAAAAAGTAAGAAATTTAGAGGCATTGTTTAAATTATTACTGATCTCCAATGAATTGGACTGTTTCACCTAGCAATATGAAAGTGATGAAGCTCGAGATCTTAAAGCATTACTTATAGCTCTTGGTTTTCCTCGCCCACCAGATGGGATCACAGCCGGACAAATATGTTCGAAAGTCTATGATAAAGTTAGTGAATTACTTAAAAGTTTACCACCAACCTATTTGGGTCGATCACTGTTAAAAGTCAATATGTCAGAAAATCAATGGAATCAAATACATAAGATAAATAAAATCTTATATGAAGATTACAAAATTCGACGCGTATTACTACTCAAGCGACTTGATGTTACTATTCAATCATTTAAATGGGCCGATCGATTGAAAGTAAAAACTTTACCTATCGGTTTTATTAATTGTTGAGTTTGTTTTTGTTTTCTAAATGTAAATTTAGGATAAGAATGATCAAATTTCTACTGCTTTTATGAGTAAACGTAAAACATTAACGGAAGAACCCAATGTGCGCATTGAAGATATTATGACTGCACGTGAAGGTAACCATTGAACATTGAAAACACAGTGAACATGAATATTGATATCCTGGAGCTGATTTCCTTTTTTGTTTTCTATTGAAGATCTATGTCACATGGAAAAAACATGTGGTACAAAAGAAATAGCAACAACTCGATCAAAACTTCACAAAATATTAATGCCAAATGTAGGATATTGAAATGATTTCGCTCACCTTTTTATTTTTATTCCAAATCCACATGCTATATTCTCAGTTCTTTAAGAATAATGTGTCATTCGACTAGTAGTTTACAACACTAGTGTTTTATGAAAAAACTATAGTGTTGAAGTGCACAGAAGAAATTTGTGAATGTTTGACAAATTTCTTGGACATACTAAATTTGGATATCATGGAAAAGATATTTGAATAATTGATAATGAATATAAAATATCTTCTTATTGTAGAATTATATAGATCTTTACTTTCTTTAGTGGATAAATAATACAACCACTTTTTACATTTCATAAAATAAGTGTTTGTATTATTTCATTAGAGACATAGTACGTCTATTGCTGAAACTCAACCGTTCTTTGAACTTTCTTCGAGTATTGTTGAAAGACTATTCATTCAACAACGTCTATACATCGAAGACCAAGCTACTAAAAGAGAACATCTTACAAAGTGACACTTAGTTCTTGATGTTCCAAAAGAGCTAATGTTTGTTACATACTGATATCGAGAGACTACATTTTTTTCAATGGTTTACGCTGATACACATGTGCTAGATGGTAGAAGTGTATGAGTGTTTTTAAATATTCTCAAGACATCAAGCCATTAATGATCTAGATCAACTGAAAAGAGCTATCGTTAGAAATAACAAAGGCAACAATGAAAGCTCTTAGTGATAACACCATTGCAGAACACTTTTTAAGCTGTCGATGCATATTTAAGAAGAAGTTTTCATGAGTCGCTTTTGGAATATATAAGCGACTCGAATTCTAATCGATATCTTAAAATATATCAATCAGTGCATGAATCATTGATGCATTACAATTTTTTGCAACACTTCATCTCTTATACATCCTCCAATGTGTTGCTCTATTCTCGAAAAAAACCACATACGTGACATTAGAATTCAGAATAGACCACCAACGTAGGCACGCCTCTCTGTCTCAAGAGAATCTTGATTACATGAATGCTTTGATAGAAGAAAATATTTCTCATTAAAGAGCATTCATTAAATTCTCTTCGAATATTTGAAGATTAGCAACTGGTTTTCTTTTGATATTTTATCAATAGAATTTTTACATTTCGCATTCTTAATGGTGCAAGATACGAATGTTTAATGGCATGTATATCTATGTATATTTATTTATAAATAGGTACCTGATCGTGGTGGACGAACCACTGAGTTACAGGCACCACCTCCTGAAGTCCCGTCCTATCAACGAGGAGGTTCTGCTGGTGGTGCTCGTCGAGGTGCAAGTGGTCAACAACATCAATATCAAGATCAAAGAAGTAATTTACCTAATGGACTCAGAAAAACTAATACTTAGAGATTTTCTCTGCTGTTTTGTCTCTCTTAAGGTCATCGAGGAGGTGGAGGATGGTCAGGACGTGGAGGTGGTGGTGGTGGTGGTGGTGGTGATCGGCCCTACTCTGGTAATTATCAACAACAAAATTACGCAGCGATGGATCCCTATGCACAACCATATCAGCAAATGGCTTACCAGGGGCAGCAACAAATTGTGAATGAATATGCTGGTATGGACTATGGTGGACGCGGCCGTGGAGGGCGAGGTGGACGTGGTGGTCGGCGACCGTATTAACATTCGCTATTGCTCCGGTTTTGTTTTCAGTCAAGTTATTTTCGACTATCGTTACTTACCTACTGAATATTTTAAGCAAGAATCTTCTTATCTACCCGATTTATTGTTGCATTGACATGTTTTTTGTTATGATTCTTATTTGTTTTTCTTTCGGTTCTTTTTAGATGGTCAAATTAGAGCCGATAAAACCGGTTGTTCGTTCTCGTTCATCATCATCTGATAGTGATTTTGATGATATACATTCAACATCATCGTCTGATTCAGATTTGTCGCTTATTGAAACATCTGCAGTCAATAATGCATCGAAATCATGTCAGAAACGTAAAAATCTCGCATCTAACCATATTATTGCTCAGGGTACATTGATTCGCGACGTGAATAATAATCTTTGGATGATACATCAATGTGTTAAAGTTTCCCACAACAATGAACGATTTATTTATTTGTGTAGTCAAGTTAAAAAATCATTGAACAACAATGATTTGAAAGTACCCGAACAAAATGAACAACAGAATATAGTTAAAACAAAAATATCACCATTAACCTATTTAACTGACAAATTGAAGCAATCAAGACAAACGGTAATCGATAAAGCTCGTGCTGAGAATGATAAACTTGATTATATTTTCTATGGAGCTGTTATTGGAGATACAAATAAAGAAGTTGAATTAATTTTACCGAACAATGAGAAGTAAGATATACGTTTCGTTCGTGTTTTTTCATCGATAGGAGTGAAATGTAAAATTGTTGTTTTTTTGCATTGGTTTTCCATAGATAAGTAGAATTTTGTTTGATTTCATTGATTTTCCTATGAAATGAATTTAGGAAAAGAAATCTAATCATTAGATTTACATTCGGACAATTTGTTTTACTATGATCAATTGTTTTGAAATGATCAGTAGTTTGAAGAAAAAATTCTTCTCAATCAATGAAACACAAATAATTGAGCATTGAAATCACGATAAAATGACACGAATCTCAAGCATATTTATATATTCATCAACTAATGATGAAATCTATATGATCGATATTACGAATGTGTACTCACAGATAGAAATCTTGATTGGCCTCGAGTGATTAAGGTTTTCTTCTGAGTTGATATTTGTGTTATTTACTTTTTACACTATTGAACAATATCACGAAGTGAATCGTAATGATGAGTTGAAGTCTGAAATTACCATCAGTAATAACTCTTTGAATATGTCTCATAGAATGAAAATTTTAATTGAAAATAATCATTGTTTTCTAAGATATTGTAGAACTAAAAATTTTTATACCCATGAGACGCTTTCCTGTGACAACAATTATAATTGTAGTCGCCTATCGAAGAAGATTTACATGCATGGAATCGTACAACACATGAGTCTTACCATTGGGGAAAGTTTCATGACGAGACTCATTGTTGCAAAATTAATTGTTTTTCGAGTGTTAAAATTATAGGTCAAAAATTCATTATAATGATGAAATAGACAGAAGAAAATCTAAATGGCATGATTCCAATCAGACGTTTCAATGTATAAAAAGATTTCTACCATTGACTTCTGTATAAACTGAAAAAAGAAATTATTTCTGCAATACATCTAGACTAAAACTTAATATTATTCTATTTCGATCAAATATGTATAGTCTAGGATGATTGATTCGTTTTCTTCTGCAATGTCTTTCGTAAATGTTTAGAAAACATATATTTCATAATAGGATTATGCTTTTCTATAAATTCATAAAATTAAATCGACTGTTCGAGAAGAAAAGTAAACGCAGAGTTGAATATCAATTTTAATCATGAAGAAAAATTAAAATTCAGGATTTTCTATGTTTAAAAGGGACATGCAATGAATTTAAGAATAAAAGAAAAATATTCATGAATCTATAAAGGATCCAAAAAATAATAATAATAATTTGAAATTGCGAATGTATCGTATGAAGTTCCAGAATAACATATCAAACGACTAGACAACAAATTGAAGTTCAATATCGTTCGTTGTTATTTGCATTTTTATAAAATAAAACGAGATGAAAGTAAATGAATAGAAATAATCCTAGATCTAAAATACCCTTAGAATACTTTCATTATTTTCTATATAAATCAAGAAATATTCACACGATCATCTAAGTACTTGATATTGCTCATACCGTTCGTAAATTAGAACTTCATATCATCGAGAGTAACGTAAGTTCGAGTTTCATCCATGTTTACAGGCAGTATTTATTATCTATGTTTTCTAGCGGCGAGAATATTTTTGAAAGACTCGATTTCCATTTAGACAAATGATGTCATCGAATAAAAACTCCTTAAATAACAAGTTCTTATCTTCGTCAGCCAATGATCAAAATTCCAATAAAATAATTCATGGTATCGTCGAATTTCTAAAAGATGATGATACATATGAAGAAAATAAAATAAATAAATATTCAATTGAAATTATATTTGTACACGATAAAAGAAAATCTAACTCGATAACAAATCCGTCTGAGTTACTTCAACAAATTCTTAAAAAAGAAATCGAAAAATTGAAGGATCTTCGAAGAAAAAATATAACAATAAATAATAAAACAAATGAAGATTTTCATAAATTTATTGTTACCAAAAAAAGTGGACATAGTCAATATGATATTCAAGAAACTAACAATGATGAAGGCGACAATGTCACAACCAGTTCACTGACGGAATCGTCTACAATAAAATATTTACTGAAACTTGAATTGAATACAACATCAACACCAACATCGACATCAACGCATTATACGATTGATCATGAAATAGCATTTTATTCTCGTTTTGCAACACATGAAAAACTAAAATCTTACATAAAACGGCATAATTTAATGTACATCGCCATACCTGAATATATATCGCATGGAACATATAAACATATGAATTTAACGTATAAATTTTTAATCATGGAGCAATATCGCGAAAATCTTCGTTCGCTTATCTATTCCTATGATCAATCATTACCTGAACATAATGCATTGAATCTTTTTTTACAAATGCTATATGTTATACAATTTATACATGAAAAAAATTATGTTCATCAAATAATTAAACCAAAATATATGATGTTCGCCAATAAACAACCATATTTTATATTTTTAACACAATTTCGAACAGTTAAAAGTATACATGATATAAGCAATCGAGCAAGTAAATATTTTAATCGTATTCATCGAACAAAAGCAAAATAGAAATAAACTATTGAAAAAGCTGTATTATTTTCGAAAATTTAAACCGGATTCATTTCACGAGCGAAAGATGAAAACTACTGAGAAACTTTTCAATCTATCGGATGATGATACGTATAGTTCAATAACAGTCAAAATTTTTTGACAATGCTCATTTGTATGGTTACACTGGTTGAAAGTGACAGAGTCATGTTTTCTGAATATTTTTTCGATTCTACCGTTTAAGTAGCTAAGGAAACTGAAGATAGCTCCAGCGTAAATTCAGTTTATAGACTAGTCTAATGATTTATAGCTTGCAATAGAGCTTTTGGACACGATCAGTATTCTGTTTTTCATTCAAGATTTCGACTAAATCTCAGCACAGACGGATAATTTAGAAAATGTATTTGTAGTTGACTATTGACCAAACTAACGGGTAGACCAAAAGTATTGAGGCAAAATGTTAACTTATTTTTAGCCAGCTTGTAAATATTTCACATGAATTGAAATCTAGGGATCTTTATGAATATTAGCTGACAAATGCTGCATCTATTTTTTACTCGAAGAGTTGTGGAGAAGTATTTGATAGACCTTGAAAAAGACTTTACAAGAAACTTAAATGAGATTTTGCTAACTCATATATATTCGCTTGAAAAGATATTAAAAGTAATTGAATGCCGTAGTTTTGTACAACAGACATCTCGTTTGAAAGATGTGCTATTGGATCAAGTTGTAGTTCATGTACAAGTCAAATTAAATGCATTTTTTCATGAACCCACTTTTGTGTGAAACGTCGTTTGATCGAAAAGTCAATGTCACAAAAATGAGGATATAGAAACAACGAAAGCAGGATTATCTTCCCTATCAACTAAAACAAATTCAAAACAGTACGCTTGGAAGAGCAGATTTCACTTCGCCAGCTGACAGAATAATAAATGTTTGAACTTTTCCTTTCAGATTAATATAGTGCAAATTTAAGAAATTGTGAAAACATTTCTTGTACAAACTAATTTTGCAGGCCTTTCGAGAATTTTCTCACTAATTGCGAGCAAAAAAAAAACATACCACATCTCTAGGTCCAGTTTCAGAAGGAGCACTAAAATCTAGTTCTATAGCCCATGAGTTTCCCTTCATCTGAAATACCTAGAATTGGATCAAAAATAAGTTAAGATTTTATCTTAAACCTATCGGTTCACCCATTATAACTATGTGCATTCAGGCTTTTCTTAGTCTCAATACTAGACATGGGAATTCGACTTCGTCATTCTTCAAAATAAAAAATAAAAATATCTCGAGTACTGCTTCATCCTGTCGAGAGCAAGTCAATTCTATGATATTCTAGTACAAATCGCATCGATCAAACATTTATTTTTCTATCCGTGTGAATCATGGTTTTTTGGAGCCGATAAAACTCTATCATTGTAACTGAACAGGCAACCCGAAAAGGTGAGACACTCTGTATCGAAGCTTTGCGTTCGATAGACTAGTCAACATAAATACTATTCAAATGCATAGATCTGTACGGTTTCAAAATTTTGCTCATTTGAACTCAGTCAATTCTAAAACAAGATATTCTAAAGAGTGTCTCTTTGAGAAAAGAATATCTGAATTATTTTTCTAGTCAAAGAAGCTTAAGCTGATGTAAGATATGTTGTTAGATCTCTCAAAGTGCTTGAAAAAATCCCTTTAACTATTCAAAATACCTGATCGTACATTCACATTTCAGAGTCGACGACTTCTATAAATCGCATAAAGTATTGTTACTCAAAAGCAGATAAACTATAGTAACATTCATTTGTAAGGCTTTGATATTGCCGAGAATAAATTATAAAATTGACATGAGCATAAGGCGTAAATTTGAGATGGAAAATGTTGTAATTATGAAAAGGATTTCGAGCAAAAGGCTATTGGAAACATCTTTCTAATGATCTCTGTGTTTCATCAGCTAATTGTATACATTTATGTTGTCGTCAATGTTTATTTTAATAGAACATGCATTGAATTACTGATGAATATTGTTTTTTGTCTCAATTCATTACCGTCTGATCATAGCATAAATGAACATAGTCAAGTTTCAAAAATGTTCCGATTCGATAGCTATCGAATATAAGAAAAAAGTATTTTATTTGTTGTCTTTGATAATATTTGATGATCAAATTCAACTAATAAGCAGATGAAATGACTTGCATTGTAGAATTCATTTCAATTTTTTTTCCTTTTTTTTATCTTACTTGATTCTATTAGAGAAACTATAATTCAGTATCAAATACATGCTTTGATTTTGTTTGATCTTAGGTGAAGTTCCGAATGAAAATCATCTAGTAATAACTAATGAAAATCATATTATTAAACAACAGAATTATCAAGTTAAAAAAAAAGTCAAACGTTCACATCGAACACAATTGGCTGCTATACATAATAAAACACTATCAGTGGTTCCCTCACCGTTACTTGTTATTGACGTTCCAAGTCCTACGATTGAAGAAGATAATTTACTAGTAAATAATAATTCATATCATCATCCATTCAGTGTCTATTCTTCACTTGATATGCATCTTAATGATAAACAAACATATCGTGGTGATTTAGAAATGCTTGGTTACAATTTAATTGTTTGGTCGGGCGGACGATTACCATGGGATAAAAAGAATAAAAATCTTCATTTTAAATTGCAACGTGATACAATAACAAATGAAAAAAAATTAGCTAAATCAAATGTTAACGAATTTGTTAAAAAATGCTTTTTTATGAAATTAATATCACCCGTTACCTTACGTGCTATATGTGATTATATGTCAACTGTTTATCAATTAAATATTGATGATATACCCAATTTCGATCAACTCCGTGCTCCAATTAAGGAAATTGTTAAAGCATTAGGTTTTAAAGTTAGTTTTATTATGAAATACAATCTGACCGAAACATTGCAGAGTATCCGATAGAAACTTGCATCACTCACAACTTAAGACAGGTTCTAATGTACTATTGCAGCATCACTGACTGCAATAGATACTGTTGATATCTGATCGAAGATCATAGATAAATAACATCTTGCTTTCCAATATAAATGAATGATTTTTTTCTCGGAGGATTCCAGAAAATAATGGTGAAGAAATGTGCCCTTGAAACAGCTAGAGTGAATTTATGTTCCGGGGGCCGGGGCTCAATAAGAAAAATTACATTTGCTGTTACCAACATTTAATACTACAGATTATTCTTAATACATGACTAAATTGCTAAAAAGTTCTCTCACTTAATAGTCGCAAATGCAGATGTATTTTCCAGAGATAAATATTAAATTGCCGAACGGGGGTAATTCGAAATTAGCTCCGCATAAAATCATGAACGATGGTATCATGTTTTAAACACAACGAATTTCAAATCTATATTGAACCCTGTAGACATTGAGCCGTGCTAATCCTTTTCACTGTTTTATTTCATAGTTATTCTACTAGGAGCTTTGTTTTTTAAATTCTTCATCAAAAAATACAGTTAAGCTACCAAATATTCTGATTTTTCTGTATCTAGGCAAACGCGTGTCTTCGCTTATCAAATTCAAAATCTAAAGCAACTAATCCATCAAATAGTACAAACAAGAATGTTCTGAATTCGTCTTCTCACACACAAGGAACTAAAACTATTGGAAATATTGGTAAGCATGTCAATATAAATGAAATGGCATCACCGGCAAAAGAACTTGAAGTTGAACAAGATGATCTAGCAGATGATGACGATGATGAGGACAATGACGACGATGATGATGAGGATGAAGACGATGAAGATGATGATAATGATGATGATGAAGAGGAAGAAAATGAAGAAGAGGTTTATCTTACTTTGCCAACGAACCAATTCCTAGGAGAACATGATTGATCAATTATTTTAGGGTCATCCTTGTGCACCGGGAGCCAATTCATGTGATGATGATGAAGAGAATGGTTCCAGTGATGATAACAACGATGATGATACTGAAATGGAACAACAAGCTCCATCCATTTCCATTCAATCAACAAAGACTAAATGTAAACGTTGCGGCGGCGATCATTCACTCGAAGATCAACAATCCCAAACGAGCAGTGATAAACAAAGTAATAGTAGTACTGGTCCTGGTACGAATAATAACACGAATACGCTTACGTATCAACAAAAACGACAACGATCAATTGCTAAACGACTTCAATTACGCCGCAAAAAGAAAAACTAATCATCAAAACCAGCAGCTAAAATAAAAAAAAACAACAATATGTACATAGTTTTAATAAGCCATACAGAACATATTCAATTTTATCGTTTGTTCAGAAAAGAAAAGATAAGTTTTTTTTTCAAATGTACATGTGTGGAATAGGATTCAAACAACGATAACAGTTTGTCTTAATTTATTTCTTTCTAAAGTGTGTGTGTGTGCGTGTGTGTGTGTGAACAGTCCATCACTATATACTATTTGAGTTATTCTTTTGTTACGAGCGATGATTTATTTTATTTCTTTGTTTTTCTTTTCGGTCGGTCCGATATTTTATTTGTGATAGACCTTTCTTATTGTTTGTCTGTTTTTATCTATCTTTTCTTTTACTCTAGTTGATGCATGCATTAAAAAAATTATTCAAGTACAAAGAAAAAAAACGAAGAAGCAAAAATATACACATACTATTGTTTTTAAATTATAGATTGAAAAATACATAATCACAAAAGATCGTATACTATTGCTTAAATCAACGTTTGTCAAAAAAATTATATTCAAACTTATCTTGTTTCTCTTAATAATCTTTCAATCGATCATTTCCTAGACGATCATCAGATTCTTACACGTACTTATCCAGTGAATGCCTCGAAGAAAAACAATTTTCGATACGAACAAAAAGCTCATTAATATGAATCCTCGTCTATGCAAATAAAAAATAATTAAACACAAGCATTTAATAACATTTCGAAATTTCCGAAATCAAAAACACATCGATTCAAAAAGATATTCTATTGGAATTAAGATAGTATTCAAATATATAAGAGATCGTGAATTTTAGTACCATCGAATGTGAATCAATCAAAAATTCATCGATAGATAATGAAACGCCAGTTAAATGTCTTTTTGTCATATATTTACAGTGCTCTACTCGGGAGAAGCCAATTCAAATAAATTTTGATAAGATTTTAATGTGACGTAGGTGTTAGTTGTGCTTCTTTAATTCTGTGCATGATTTGGATATTGTATGCCATGACCGAAATAGTTACCATTTTAAACTATGTAATTAGGAAGATTTGTCAAGAGAATTATTCTCAAGGTATCTATGATCTGATAAAAAATGGTCGCATCTATTCGAATAGAATATTTTTACAGAATCTATTGAAAAACAGAGAAATGACTAAAGAATACGATAATATGATACTTCATTATACGTGTATGAAATTCTATTTCGATGGACCTAGTGATCTAAGACGATCAGCGAAAGGTGAAAATTGATTTTTTCCCCAAGATTCTATGAAAGGATTGCTCATGTAAATAGTTAATTTTTATCATACGACATAACTTCATAGTTGATAGTACGATATCTTATCATATCGGCAGAACTTTTAATACAATCCCATGTCGAATAGTATTAGCCATATTCGAAATTAGAAATGAATTTATCTATCGAAGATCTTGCCGAGAACTCCTACATCGATCAACAACATCGACCAAATACTGTTGAACAGTGTTCTTAAACTTTGTTTCGCTACGATTAATCTGAAAATTCGAAAACTTAAAATTGAACTTATCGAGAAATCAGTGATAGAACATTCTGGAAGAACACACTTCTGTAACTGATATTTAATGTCGATCATGTTTTAAATATCAAATTGTTAATTTTTTTTGTTGTTGCTTGGATATCAACTGTGGCAACTAAACTTTTCAACAAGTATTGCAAATCGAGGTCATTCATCAAATCATCAGTTGACGTATCAAGTTATAATACATTGAATGACAATCACATTAATGAAAATTATTCTCTCACGTTTATTTCAATACTAGTATTCAAAAAGAAAAAATTATGATTTATTTTTATTTGAATCTATCTTTCTCAAATATATTTGGTTGTGCACATCTACTCGAGCTTAAGTTTACAACTAATACTATTTGTGCTCATACTTCAGTACAAGAAAAGTACTATATTAGTGCTTTTTAGTTATCATTTCAATTGATGGTTAAAGAAATAGAAAAAAGTTACAGTTAAATCAGTTAATCCTGTACAAAAGCATCTGTCGAATGAATGTGTCGTCGAATAATTCTTCTGAATCAAATACTGCAGCGTTGTACATCTTGTAACATGTGTCAGTTAGGGATTCGCATTGTTTATCAATTCATCTCTTTTCTATATCATCATTATTCAACATTGACATTAACTGATTCCATCTTTCGATAGACTGATTATATACTTGCAAATGTATACATAATGCATATTTCCATCATCAACAGATAGAAATCAAGCATTCCTCTTCTTCGTCATTATTCTTTCTTTTCTCTTAGACTTTTGATTAAATAAAAGATGTTGTGCATACATATCTACTACTTTTGTCTTTCATAACCAGATATAGAGAGAACTCCGAAATTTTTGCCATCCGGCTCTTTTCTAAAAGTCATAATTTGAATGCAACTAACTATTCTGTCATAATGCATATTTAAGATTATGTGTAACATTTTCAGACTTGTAAGGCTCATTATTTCTGTAATTTGTACACTAATTCCAGACTAATATCACCCTGGTTTTCTGATGCTTTCCAAATCTTCATAACAATATTGTCGATCAATAATTTCATGTCACTACGGTAGCTGGGTCTTATACTGAGGAGAAAATTTGTGCCCGATGTATTTACGCACGATGAGACTTCATGGATGGATGTGCTGCACTAGTTAAATTGTCGCATCAACTTGAACGGAATAATTTCAGGAATAAAATCGTATTTCAATTCAGATCATACTCAACTGTTAATGTCAAGTATTGTAATATTTAGATGGAATCTCAGTAACGATTGATGATTTTGCAGACGACACATACAAATGAATGAATAGAGAACACTTTGACAACCATTTAATCGGCGTATATTTCGATTATTCTTGTACAAATAAAATTCAGTAAAGTTTTCTTCTCTCTAAGTACATTTCAGTCGACTGATCACTGAAACGAATTCTACATTCAGCCGGTTCATTATTTTTTGAATAGGTTTCATTAGATCTATATGCATCTTCGTTATTACATCATTACTACTCGGAAATCATAGTTCTATAATAATGTTAAAAATTGGAATACAGTATTCAAAAACAAATTTGAGCGTCAAAAACTCATTCATAAACTGACAGGAATTATAAAAATCAAACCACCAGACAGACAGGTAACAATATTAAAATTTATTCACTCAATCAAATTAAGCTAAGTTCATGCCAATAGAATTAACTAAACTAACGTCTACTTGACAATAGCTGCCTAGTATAAGTTTCAAGGTAATTCACCAGACGACTGGTCATTAAAATCTGGATATCAGTCATGTTTACCCAGACTACTACACCACATCATCTTCCAATCGAGCGTACTCAACAGATTGAATCTAAGACGACCGTTGTCTACTTTCAAGATTCAAGGATGAAACCTTTTTGACAAAGATTCAACGACAACAATGTAATATTACATGTTTCGAAAACTAAATATCTATCGATCTCTCAAAAGACAATCTTTAAAATAATTTCCTTACTTTTGTGCTAACAAATGCATGGCATTGTTTAAATAGGTATAATTACCTATCACTAAAGAAAACAATGTTTCGATTAGACCCAATTTTTTAATCGAAAACCCAAAAAACACTAATAATGATTATGAACAGAATTATTTAAACGAATCAGTAGGTTTTGAACTGATTACATCAAATTAATAAGTTGTTTCTTTGAATCTTTCAATGATTTGCACTTAGTTGACGTAAGTGTCGATGAAAATGATTATACAGTACACAAATATGTTTCACTGGATAGGCATTAATTCTTCATTATCCGGAGAGTGGAGCTTTTAAAGCTTTTCAGGAAGTGGTGGCATCTATTCGTCTGAAGAAAAATAGTTATGTTCCTTATTGATCAGTGGCAAATGATTGCAGAAAATCTACACAAAAATGAGATCTTCTAGATTCATCATCAACAAAGTCTTAAAATGCATTATAAGAATTCTAACGTCGCTAGAAAGAAACACCATGTGAAATGAATCGAGGTCATTAGAAAATACGCATGGCGAACCAATGGTATCGAATATAATGGTATGGCATGGACAGTGTTACGAAAATCCATTGGCTAACCATTCATGTTTACACGCGGCCTCGAACCATCAGAGTTCTCATTGTGCTTCTTCACTCGTCGAATCGTCTCAATTCATTACCTACCACACAGTAACGCTTTTTATTCTTTCTTCTTCTTGTTTATCGTATCGATATTTTTATATTTATTTGTTTATGATTGGCAGAGAATTCTATTCGATAAACGATTAGCTTATGAAAATGACTGTTACGAAATAAATGAATGATAAGAGAAATGCATGCATATTGAAGGTGACGTTCTAACAAGATCTGAAACTGTTTGTCATTCTTCTTTCCACATCGATTTGATAAACACCAAAAAATACAAAGCAGAGATGGAAGATTTACAAAATCTTGAATATCTCTCGCTTGTTTCTAAAATTTGTACCGAATTGGATAATCATTTGGGTATCAATGATAAAGATTTGGCTGAGTTTATTATTCATATGGTTCAAACAAGTGATTCTTATGATATATTTCAAAAACGACTGGCAGAAAATGATGCTGACTTTCCAGATTCGTTCAGTAGTAATCTCTATCGAATCGTTCAAAAAATGTTGCCAGCTCCTCTGAAGAAAGCAACATCTGAAAATCATCCTGAAACACGCGGCGAACAATCTCGTCTATTGACTGATTCTGCACTACGTAGAGCAATGTGTCCATTTTTAAGTAAACCCAATGATTCATCAGTGAGAGTATGTCTCTTTCATATTTGATTTTTATTCGTTATTGTAAAACATGTCTCCATTTTGTAGGAAATGCTTGATAAAGAATTAAAACCAAATTCTGCCAATGAACAAGACACAAAAGTTGTCGACGATCTCATGAATGAATTAGAAAATTTTCAAGCCAAAGTTCAATCTGATCAACCTGCAAAAAATGATAATGAAGAAGAATCTAAAAGCAAGAAAAAACATCGTCGTCATCATCGTTCACCAGATATAAAATCGGATCGCAAAAAATCTAGGTATACTATTCGTATTTCTATTCTATTTTAATCAATCAAAACTTCGGTGTAATCGTAATACTTCTATGTTGTTATTGAACCTTGAGAAATTTACGAAACATTCAATATTGCTGAAATAGTAACAAACGATAAATATTCTTGGTTCTATGGAATTTCGTCATCTGAATTGCGGCAATGTCGAAATTCAGATGACATAATTCTTATTGACTGAATCCTGCCTTATCAATATTGGTCGGTAGTTTTATGGAAGAAAATTTCAGCCTTGCGAATCGTAAATCTGATAATCATGATTCGGTAATTGAGTAAGAACGAAATGCGGAGGTTTTTTCACCAATTGAAATTGAGTAATTGTTACATTCTACATTTATTCTAGACTTAGTTTATGACTTTATCGATGAGCTTTATCTTGTATGTGCCATGTTATTTTTCTTATCTATCATGCTTGTAGACTGACAAATGAGCAAGTTCCGATGTGCACTAAATGCAAGATAAATTGAGGGAAGGAAACATTGACTCGTATGAAAGTGTGAGTCATTTAGCAATAGTTCAATACCATTCTTGTTAAATTTCGAACGACTATCACTAATCGAGATTATGAAAGTGTCATTAGATTGTTGAAATTTGTTTTTTCTATTCTCTTTTTCGTTAACTTTATCTTTCAATATTCTAGTCACAAAGATCGTAAGCGTCATCGACATTCGACATCTGATTCTCATAGTAGTCGTAGTGATAATAGTGATCGGTCACCATCACCAAAACATCATCGTCCATCAAAAAATACTCGTCATCACGATCGTAATGACTCACCACCACGGCGAAAACAATCATCATCTGTTCCAGATAAACCAATAGCAGGCTCAATATACGATGGTACAGTTATATCAATAATGCAATGGGGATGTTTTGTACGACTTGATCTATTTCGTACTCGAACGGAAGGCCTTGTACATATATCAAATGTAAGTAGATTTTTTTTGACGTATCTTCATTAAACAATCGTTGTTGTCTCAATATTTGTAGATTCATAAAGATCGCATTAACCATGTATCTGATGTTATAAAACGTCATCAGAAAGTCAAAGTTAAAGTTCTTTCATGTACAGAAGCTAAAATGAGTTTATCAATGAAAGATGTTGATCAACAAACAGGTGAAGATTTAAATGAAGATTTGACAAGAAAACTACGTGGTGAGCAGAGTATTGAAGATCGTAATCCTGATGGTCCTGGTGATTCTTTATCATCCAATCGTTTGAATTTACGCGTCTCATCTCTGATTGCGCCCGCAGAAATAAGCTCGAAGGATAATAAAGGTAAAAGTTCTCGTCAAATATCCGATTATGATCAATGGGAATTAAATCAAATGAGAAATGCCAAATGTATTCATGTAACACAACTACCAAATTACGATGAAGAAACAGGTATATTACCAAAAGAAGATGATTCTGATGGTGAAGATTTAGAAGTTGAATTAGTTGACGAAGAAGCCCCATTCCTTAAAGGTTACGGTAAACAAAGTATACAGGATTTGAGTCCAGTGAAAATTGTTAAAAATCCTGATGGATCATTGCAACAAGCAGCAATGATGCAAAATGCTCTATCAAAAGAACGACGTGAAATAAAACAACAACAACGTGAACAACAGCAACGTAGTGAAACATTCCGTCCTAATGGAACAAATTATGATGATCCAATGACTTCAGAGAATTCAACATCACGTACGTTGACACCGGCTGAGATCAATGCTAAAGCATCGGCTAATATGTCTGAATGGAAAAAATCCTTAATGAACAATAAAACAACATTTGGTAAACGTACAACTATGAGTATAATCGAACAACGACAAAGTTTACCAATCTATAAATTAAAAGAGCAATTACTTAAGGCTGTCAATGATAATCAAATACTTGTTGTTATTGGTGAAACAGGTTCGGGTAAAACAACACAAATAACACAATATTTAGCCGAGGCTGGTTACACATCACGTGGCCGCATAGCATGTACACAACCGCGTCGTGTTGCTGCTATGTCAGTCGCAAAACGTGTTGCGGAAGAATTCGGTTGTCGTCTTGGACAAGAAGTAGGTTATACGATACGTTTCGAAGATTGCACATCACCTGAAACGAAAATAAAATATATGACGGACGGCATGTTACTACGTGAATGTTTAATTGATCCTGATATGAATCAATACTCGGTTGTTATGTTAGATGAAGCACATGAACGTACTATTCATACTGACGTACTTTTTGGTTTAATGAAACAAGTAAGTTTACGTATTTGAATGATTTTCTAGAAGACATGAACGATTGCTCAAATGTTCTAGTTGATAAGAAAAAAATTTCTTTATAGATCATGCTACTTGTTTACCGAATGTGTTCTAGAACTATTTTTCTGAAAAGTGTGTCATTCAGAATGTGGAATCATTTATAAAGAAATCTGCTATTTCATCAAGTGCAAAGAATGTAAAAACTAAGGCTTGGATATCGAAGGAAAGCTAAATATTGCTCGATTCGTTACGTCAATCGTTGACACTGGCGAACCCCGAATAGAAAATAATTAAACCATACACTTTTTATGCGATGTTTAGTCCATGGGAAAGCGTCTCTGTGTAGATATTTTTCACACCAGAGAAGTGAACACGTTCGATTGTTGTTTTCATAATGATGACGTCAAGAGTGTAACACATTGTCGTAAAGATTGGAAAACTTAAAACCTAGGGTGTACTTTTTGAAGTCAATAATGTTGATTGCGAACATAAAATATATTAATCTGTACAAAAATAGCTAATCGTTTGTTAGATGCCAACTCGTTCATTGACATTCTAATACTTGTTCATTTTTTCATCGATTTAGGCTGTTAAAAAACGTCCTGAATTAAAATTAATTGTCACATCAGCTACACTTGATTCTGTCAAATTTTCTGAATATTTCTTCAAAGCAGTAAGTAATAAATATTTTTAATTTGCACCTGTGATTTTATTCTTATCTTACTATCGTTCTTTTTTTCTATAGCCAATTTTCACTATCCCAGGTCGAACATTTCCAGTTGAAGTACTTTATACAAAAGAACCTGAAACTGACTATCTCGATGCATCACTTATCACTGTAATGCAAATTCATTTAACTGAACCACCTGGTATGTTATGTTTTATTGTAAATAAGAACAGTTTTTTTTTGATCAATTTTTTCTTGTTCAACAGGCGATATATTGGTATTTTTAACGGGTCAAGAAGAAATCGATACTGCATGTGAAATTTTATTCGAACGCATGAAAACATTAGGTCCGGAAGTTCCTGAATTAATTATTTTGCCAGTGTATTCAGCATTACCGAGTGAAATGCAAACAAAAATTTTTGACCCAGCCCCACCTGGTTCACGAAAAGTAAGTTAAACGAAGTAAAATAGAACTTTTGCTTTTTTAGTGAAACATCTATATTGATAGGTTATCATTGCAACTAATATTGCTGAAACATCATTAACAATTGACGGCATCTATTATGTTGTTGATCCAGGATTTGTAAAACAAAAAGTATTCAATCCGAAATCAGGCATGGACAGTCTAGTTGTCACTNCAATTAGTCAAGTATGTCATAAGACTGGTGTTTTATTCGTGAGTTAAAGTAAAGAAACATGTATTTAGGCTCAGGGAAAACAACGCATGGGTCGTGCTGGTCGAACAGGTCCTGGAAAAGCATATCGTTTGTATACAGAACGAGCGTATCGCGATGAAATGCTTTCGACTAATGTACCTGAAATTCAACGAACAAATTTAGCTAGCACAGTGCTTAGTTTAAAGGCTATGGGTATCAATGATTTATTATCATTCGATTTTATGGATCCACCACCATTAGAAACAATGATCATGGCTATGGAACAATTACATGCATTAAGTGCGTTAGATGATGAAGGTCTTTTAACTAAGCTCGGTCGACGTATGGCTGAATTTCCACTTGAACCTCAATTATCGAAACAGCTCATTATGTCTGTTGAATTGCGTTGTGCTGAAGAAGCATTGACCATTGTTTCAATGCTTTCCGTTCAAAATGTTTTCTATCGTCCAAAAGTATGATTGTGTTGTCTAGATTAATCTGTTTTATTTCTCATTCTCACATGTGTAAAATATAGGAAAAAGCAGAACAAGCTGATCAACGTAAAGCTCGTTTTCATCAAGCGGAAGGTGATCATTTAACATTACTCGCTGTTTATAATGCTTGGAAACAAAATAAATTTTCAAATTTATGGTGTTATGAAAATTTCGTACAACAACGTTCACTTAAACGTGCACAAGATATTCGAAAACAAATGTTAGGAATCATGGATCGGTATGTTCATTTTTTCTTTATTTTACCATGAATAAGTACAAGAAATTTTGGTTTTTTGAAAGAGCACTTCAATGTTTTAGAACTATCCTTCACAGATCCTAATCAAACCTTAAGATAATAAGAACACAGATTGTGACACATGGTTGCGTAAAAGTTTGATTTTCTATGTTGGATTGTTTCAAGATATTGTCGAGGCCAAACGTTTCTGCATTAAGATCCAACATTCTTTAATCATGATAGATATCCTAACATGTTGACATGTCATTGCTGACGGAGATTAGAAGTCAGCATCGTTTACCTATTAGTTCTTGATTGTGTCAATCGAAGATAGAGTCGAGAGAGAGAATACAGATATGTATGCTCAGAAATCTATTAAATATATTTTCTACAAGGCAATAGTTAAATTGTCTTTCGTATTTCACTCTGTCAATCAATGATCATACTTACCGAATGCTTCCGTTTTTTATTTAGCCATAAACTCGATGTACTGTCATGTGGAAGACAAACTGGACTGGTACAAAAAGCTATTTGTTCGGGATTCTTTAGAAACGCAGCTAAACGTGATCCACAAGAAGGTAAATATCGCAATAAAAAAACATTAAGAATTCTATGCATGAACATATTTTAGGTTATCGAACATTAGTCGACAGTCAAGTTGTTTATATTCATCCATCTAGTTCAATTTATCATCGGCAACCAGAATGGTAAGAAAAGAAACTTTCCACTAATAGTTAGAAACAAATGGATACTACAGTAGTTTTAAAAATGGTCCGTATCTTGCCATAGTTATATTCGTTGATTGATTACAAGAAGTTCCGAATGAAACGTTTTTCTTCTTTAGTTTAACAAACGAATCGAATTTTTAATCTCAAAGCATGCATATATGTACATTCTATATAACTATCTTGTTTTCTGTATCAATGCTTTAATAGTGGCACATATGACAATAAAGTGATTATTTCACTATTCAAACATTGACAAATGAAATGAAAACCTTCTATCTATGTATTCATGTTGTATAGATGAAAAAAATCGAATTTCGGGTCAATCTGAAGAAGAGAGAAGTACTCTTAAGAACTCTGTATAATCAATAAATGTATAACTAAGAGAGGAAAAGAAAAAACATTTTTAAAACAATGAATAAGAATTCTACTTGTTCTTTGAACAACCATTGTAATAAAAATGACTTCTATTTAGGCTATGCTATCATGAATTAGTGTTTACCACCAAAGAATATATGCGTGAAGTTTGCGTTATCGATCCAAAATGGCTCGTTGAATATGCACCGAAGTTTTTTAAATTTGGAGATTCGACAAGATTATCAAGGATGAAAAAAGAACAACGAGTCGAACCATTATTCAACAAATACGAAGAGCCGAATTCATGGCGTATATCACGTCTTCGTCGACCTTATTACAATCCAGCTGGAAAATTTGGTTAAAAGAGAACGCCTCTATCATTCTCGTCTTTTTCGTGTTTGTTTGATTGTTTGTTTTTGTATATGTAAAATTCTATATCCTTGTTTGTGTTTATTTATGATGAAAACAAAATAACACGTTATAGATTTAAATGACATCGAGAGAAACGTTCTTTTAATTAAACCGTCGGAACGATCAGATGAGAGAGAAAATATGTATTGTACTATTTTTATAGCAGAACCTATCATCTGATTCGAGATGCATTGAAATAAACTCAAATCAGTCTCGTGACCATTTATGCAATTTAACATTTATCTTACCTGAATTCAGTAAGCATACAATCTTCATAGTAAAGAGTATCGTATTATTTAGGTGGCTTTTGTCAATGCATATGTTGAAGATTTTAAGTTTGACTACGCCGAAGTTGTTTATTCAGTAGTATCATACTATAGTTTCTGGTCGAAAAATGAACGGACACAAAATATGTTCATTGAAATGCTTCTCTGTTAGACGATGATGAAAATACTATGAATAAAATTCATGTATATTTATTGTTTTCATTTCTTTCAACATACGATTGACATAGATGGATAAGGATGTTGGCTCCACTTATTATCGCGGATCCATTTGATTTGCAATGGTGCTTAGAAAAATCTAGATAACTTCAGGTCAATACGCGATGAATCACAGACGATTACCGTTTCGTTGTATTTTCAAAGAAGCCATAAAGTATTTTCGATCTATGACTGACATGGTTAAAATATTTGAAATATTCACTTGCAAAAGAACATCGTTCAATAGATTTATTTTGATTTCATATCTACTTATTGAAAAATTCAAGGAATTTTATAATGAAAATCTGCTTTTTTTGATACTTGTATAGACATATTAACTATTCAAAAACGAATAGTTGTCTGTGGCACATTTATCCTTAATGATCGAGTTCATTATAGGAATAAAAAAAATGTCATGTACGAAATTGTTTGGTTTCCGAAATTGAAGAAAATGTGCATAATTCCGTTTCGTGTCTGTCGATGTCACGTATGCACGTGCAAGTACTGATATTACGTATTAAAGGACATTTTATTATTTGAACAGCTTTTCGTCGGTAGCATTTGGCAAATGCTTAAAAAAATAATTCAAATATGCAAAATAAAGGTTTTTCTCTCTAGTAAAATTGTGAATTAGAATTTGGAAACCCTATGAAGATGAACATGAGTATGAAAATTTGTATCAAGAAATAAAAATGTAAGTATTTTAATAAATAGTAATAAATAAATATATATATATATATACGTTCAGCATGAGAAAGTATGAGAAGTTCAAGGGTAAATGTTTGTCTTCGTGGTATGTTGAAGAAGTGAAAAGTGCGATTAAATATTTAACAATGATTGAGATTTAAATTGTTGAATTAGAAGGACTCAAGTATAAGGCTTTTTTCTTTAAATGCTTTATGAATTTTAATAATCACACGGAATTATTGGTTGTATTTGTCAACATTTTAAAGATAATAAAATATAAAATTGAATTAAAATGACAAGTCGTACATCTTTATGATAGTTAATTGAAAGAGAACGATTACATGTACAGATTTCTTTCGAACTTTGTTAGTTACAAATTTCGTATTGCTTTGAACAAACAGATTCAGTACATTATTTAGAAGGCAGATCATTCATATGTGTATGATATCGTTTTGAACAGAGGAAAGCAATAATCAATATAGATTACGTTCAAATTCAAAAATATGTATTCATCAGTCACTTAAAATATTTTATGACCTTGTAGATGTTTTACATTGCAAACTAGAGATACAAAAAACAATATTCTTAGAAGAGATAAATTCCAAATAATGAATCTGTGATAATATATTTTAGGTTGAATAAGTTTCTAGATGAAAAAGTATAAAAAATTCTAGTTTTCCAACTGGCTCTTGTAGATACTTAATAAATTCTTATCAGAAGTTAAAAAGTAACTAAATATTTAGTGCTGAATTATTCACGCTAGAAATCAAATCATATTAACATCGAGATATGTAAAAAAAATCCAAAATTAATAATAATATCTATGTAGTTACGAATTCTACCTATGTTATAACAGAAACCTGTCGTCACATAATACGAGATCAATTTAAAGATTTTTCTATGATGATGCATGTGTTCAGTTATGCTTTATTTCGACATTCATATGCTTCATTTTTATATCATTATGCATGTGTTTGATTTGTCTCATAAGATTAGTTTGCAGAGACCTTGCCATGATTTTTGTCCAAAATTATTTGATTAAAACAATGAAAAATCATTTGTCATTGATCAACAAAGAAATTTGCTTTGTATTTTGACACGTCATTTTTTCTTGTTCATCATTTCATAACATTTGTAAGAAAAAAAGAATATTTGATATCATACTCGAATATCTTATCAATAATGTGTTAAGGAATTCTTATTGAAAATTATGTTTCTAGTGGAAATTTATCATGATTCGATTCATTCGAGAGCATATATATATATCACTTGTATGACAACGATACTTTTATGTTAATCGAAATAACTATCAATTTAAATATTTGATGTTTGTTCAAATATTGAACTTATGAAACTAGGAAACATGTAGACACAACTGAAGGTTTCGAATTTCTTGTGAAGAGCAAGTGGAGTCATTGATTTCATGTAAAATCAACGTCGTCAATCGTATTGATCTCAAGACCGACTCATCAATTATAATGTCTGTTACGTAAAACAATGGCTAGTAGTTTTTCTTCAATCTTATTTTCTAAATTAAAACATCATGCCTGTAGAATTCAAATTTATGTAGGGAAGCAACTACGTCAACGTATCAGATATCATGTACTCTTCCACTTGAAACAAAAGAAGTCAGATGTATTGTCAATATATCAGTTGTCTAGATTCATTGAGATGCATCGAAACGACGTGCATCCATTCATAAGTCAATGGATAAAAATACAAGGTTATTATTTTTATTCATCGTTTATGTGACTATTCCGGTGTGTTTCACGGATTTAACTGGTACACATTATTTAAGGACAATCAATTGCTCGTCGCCATCATTAACTATACCGCAGGGTCCTTATTTATTCAATCAACATTGGCCATTTACATCCATTTCTATTTTTTATCAAACACAAAAAAGCATAGGTGAATGCTATCGAGATGGTTCTATTCGTTTTCTACTCAACAATGACAAATTATGTTCTGGAGTGTACTACGCTGGGCAAGCGAAACTCCTTTGTCAGTTTGAAAATAATGAATACTGTTTGATTTTAATGAAAACAACCGACGATAGGCAATTAACTTGTATTGGATCGAAAATAAAACAAATGACAGTGGTATCTATTCTATGTTTTCTTCTTAACCTTTTCATCGACGTATATTGAATATTCAATTGAACCCAGAAAAAATATAAATTTTGTTTTATGTCAATAGATTCTTTATTTTGTATTATTACTTTATTTCGAAACCGTAAAATAAACAATCATTTATTGAAAAACAAAACAATTCACTTTTCTTAGATACAATTGAGTGTACGTCATAGTTCAATAGAAAACTTTCTACACTGCTTTTCAATTTTAAATGTGACATGATTAACTTTCTTATCTTTTAATGGCTTCATTGTGCTTCAAAACATACGTTTTGTAACCTTGACATATCGTCAAGGTCTTGTCATATTTACCATATTGATAATCACCGCACTTAACTCGCCTATTCCTTAGGATCATGTGTTGTCCCTGAAAGGCTTCTTTTCTCGCTTTACTTGTGTAAAAATGTTGACCTCTTAATATAGAAAATTTAAATATATGCATTTCAATTACCAAAGGTTATCAGTATTACTCTATTTTTACGATATCACTACGTTGTTCGTACACTTTTTCGTTTACTTTATTAATCCTTATTGTAGGCCGATTTCGAACGTGCATTCATATTCATCTGTAGCCGTCATAACATACTTCACTGTCGCAGCTTCGTAATCCATCCATACGTAGACACAAGTGCAAAAGACATTGTCGTGACTTTATATCTCGAAGAGGATGGTACAAAAGAAAAGAGAAAGGAAAAGGAAGAAGACCTTCGAATAAGAAGGAGAAGTTCAACAAAAAAAATGTTAATCACATATAAATATTCGATGACAAGTTCAAACGATCATTTGATTTCGAAAATTTCTTCGTAGAATCATCTACATTGATAACAATCATACTGAACAGATTTTTGTAATGCTATTCTTAACGCTTATAATATTTATGAGCATCAGTGTTGATGCATTGCCACCTATCAATTTTACAGATACCATATTAACAAATCGAATGATCGAAGCATTGAGCGAAGCTCTTGTTTCGCGTGAGGGACCAAAATCAACATCACTTAATCCAAGTCCTCCATTGACAAAGCCGCAACAATCAAAATTGCAAATTCCATATTCTCCTCAATATCTAGAACAACAACAGCAATCATTTTATCAGTCTCACTTTTCAGACCAACAGAAACCATCACAATCACAACCACCACAACCACACCCACAGCCAACACCACCACAACCACCGCCACCACCACCTCGACCACAACAGCAACAACCATTTTATCCACCACAGTTTTCACAACAACAGCCACAACAATCCTATCAACCCCAGTTCCCAGAACAACAGCCTCAACAATCATATACATCTCAGTTTCCACAGCAACAGACACAACCATCCTATCAGTCTCCGTTTTCAGAACAGCAACTTCAACAAACTTTTCAGGCTCAATTTTCTCAACAACAATCGCAACCACAACAAACACCACCACAACAACCTTTTCAATCTCATTTTCCAGAACAACAGCAGCCTCAATTACCTTTTCAATCTCCCTATTCACAACAACAGCCACAACAATCTTATCAGTCTCCGTTCCCTGAACAACAGTCACAACAACATTTTCAACAGCAATTTCCACAACAACAACAAACATCATCAATTTTTCAATCTCATTTTTCAGAACAACAACCACAACCACAACCACAACAACAGCAACAACAACCTTTTCAATCTCTGTTTCCACAGCAACTGCCACAACAATCGTATCAGCCTCAATTTCCAGAACCACAGTCTCAGCAACCTTTTCAACCACAGTTTCCACAGCAATCATCACCGTCACAATTCAATCTACCACAACTACCAGAGCGACCATTGCCACAACCACCATTCAATCCACCACAACTTCCAGAACGACCATTACCCCAACCACAACCACCATTCAATCCACCACAACTTCCAGAACGACCACTACCCCAACCACAACCACCATTCAATCCACCACAACTTCCAGAACGACCACTACCCCAACCACAACCACAATTCAACCAACCATATTTTCCAGATCGTCCATCAATGCATCAACCATTTAATCACCCACAGGTTCCCGAACGTCCGACAATGCAGCAACCGTTTAATCAACAACAATTTCAGCAACCAATTCAAGTTCCCTCTACACAGCAGCACAACAAACCGGGAAATTCAGGTAATCGAGCTACAATTAAATTAGTTTGTATTGAAAATTTCAAGCTCTTTATTTTTTTAAAGATTACTACTATCCATATCCATACCAAAATGTTAACTGGTACAACTTTCCTTATCTATGGTCGTCTGTAACGGGTGGCCCACCTGGTCCGAAGGCACCGTCTGTTGGCCTCGAAACTCAATTGACAGATACAGATGAAACTAGTGATTGTCCAGTAGGATTTTGTCCACGCGGTGGTACGTGTTCACAACTTTCAGGCCAATGGCAATGTGCATGTGGCCCAGATAGTTGCGCTGGTAGTAAGTTACTTTAAGATTTTCGTTCTACTCAATGGTGACTTCTTGACGTTGAAAATACAATATGATTTGTTTTTTTTTATGCGTATCATGTAGTTTCTTATAGTTGACGGCAATAAAAGATAATAGAACTGCAAAGATTCTATCGAGATCAGTTGTATCTTCGATCATCAGAGTAGATTAAGCTCGAAAAACTGATACTTTAAGAAGAAAAAAAACAGAGAAATAGTTTCAGTAAGTAGCGACGAATATAAAATTTAACTGGATGTATTTCAAAAGAAAAATCTGAAAAAAAAAGAACATTGTTTCAAGCATTAGGATGACATTCATGAAGTAATGTTTTATGAAGAGATTGATCCTAGATTATATTTTGTCTTATATGAAGTAATTTTTATAATTGTTGAAAATTTAATAGAAGAAATTTACTCGTTTCTTATTGACGCGTTAAAATCGATTATCATATATTCTTAGACACATTTCAATTCACATAGAAAATAGTGAGATAAAATGAAAAAGAATATACGATTTATTTATTTATGATTATTATAAGGCTAATAGAATAGTACATAATTTACAACAGATTTATATAGATGGAAAGGATTTTATTGCCAACATGTTGTGTTCTCACTCCTGTTCATTTTTAAGAATGATCAAAATTTAGAGTTTCACAGTCGAATAGAAATAGGTGGTTACTTCTTTTATCACTATCTATAACGTTGATTTTCCTATTATATCAATCAACATGAATAATATTTTAATTGTTCTCTTAATTTTAGTTCCTAATCCATGTGGCATCTTCGGTCGATATTATTTTCCTTATTATCCTGATGCTTCACGATTTATTCAATGTGATCAAACTGGAGTGTTTTGGATTCGTAAATGTGCTCCTGGAACTATTTTTGATCCAAAAATAAGTGTATGCAATTATCCGCCTGTTGTTGTTGAGATGGGCAAAAAATAATTTCAAAACAATAATCATACCTAATAAAAACATTCATTTGTTTTTGTTTCTTTTTTCTTTTCTTTTCATTTTGTTTACGAATATTGTCGTGAAATAAATATTAGAACGATAGATTCTCATGTAGATAGATCATGTTTTGTTTTACTTGATTTGATTAACACATGAAGCAAACTTTCAAAAGTGGCATAGCTCTCAATGATTGTATTATTATCACATGGTAACGAAAATTTACATTTTGACAAGACTGATGTGCTAATAAGAATTTTTTAGATGAACTATAATCAAGAATTAAAAAAAATATATATAATGTTTTTTTGTTAGTGTTCGTTTGAGAATTCTTATCCATTGATTGCTCTTATTTTTTTATTAATTATATGCCCTTTTCTCTACCTTATTTCTGTAAAAGAAAACTTACAATTTTATGATGGAATTCATACATACTGTTGTTTCATGCATTCAATCATTTTTTCAGTTATATAAACCTTGAATAGTGATGTTTTTGCTGTTGGAATAGAAATGTGTGAGTGTTTACCAAGCTCTTCTTCATCGTCCGTACATGATATTTGCCAAATGTAAGATCACAAATAACTAGAAAATCAAACAATGAATGTTGAAAAACTTTCTATAATCTATGCCAATGCAAACAGAAATTCTTTTAGAAGAATCATCAACAATAAACGATGGTGTGGAATATCTAAATGAACACCTCAATCAATGATTTTGATAAGATCTTGTATGTTACAAAGTTCTTTTTTTAATTATTCTTGTATTTTCTCATGATCCAAAGTAGTATCTACTATTGAGCAAATTAGATTCTAATTATTTCCAATTGACTTACGGTTTGATATTTCAAAAAGAAAAAGTCAACATTTTTTTCAAATGCAATCCGACTCATTTGACGTGCTTCATTCGACCTTTTTATTTTACGATCAAGAAAAAAACAACATTCAAATTTTGCTTTCCATAGACTGAAACGAAAATCTACACTGCACTATGAACCTTATCAAATACGTAGTACCGGTTTTTATTAAACTTAGCATTTTTATAGATTACAATACTGGTACACTGTTCATTCCATGAATTATTGAATAAAGATGCTTATCATTGTTCTATTAAGAATCACATAGCATCACTTGAAAATTTTGAACTCTATGAAAATTCCATTTCTGTTTTTCTTGAATAAACGCTTACTTAAATAACGTCATCTATTACAATTCTTTTCAGATTAAAACAACATCATCAAAACTATTCTGTAGATTATCATCATCATACAAAAAAGAAAAGGAATCTTCAGTCAACATCGAACAGCTATCATCTAGTTGTATTCATCTGTTTATTGCAGCCGGTGTTGAATTGAACTCATCATCAATATTAGGTAAGGACACAGTTTTTCATCAACCAAACACATACTTTATTTGTACTTTTTGTCTCACGAAGGTGGCTCATCAATAAACAATAATCAACGGAGTTTAAATGGCAACCGATCAAGTATTCATAAATCCATCTTACGAGCAGCAGCAACATAAAAAAATTCCAGTTCCGATAGGACTTTCACAGAAAGCCTTACCATTTCCGATGTTATCTCAATATCAACCTCCGACGGTATCTCATCATCCGTCCTTCAAAAACAATATGGTAGCTCCACATTCAGATCATGAGATCCAGGCCAAAAATCAATCAGTGATAAATAGCAGTATTCTCTTTAAATCGGACTTATGATTAGATTTATTCATTTGTGTTTTTTCTCCTTTCTCAAAAGCGTTGCTTAGTCCATCGTCATTGATATCAACAAATCCTCTCGTAACAACTTCTTATGAATCACGACAAAATCCCGCACAAAAATATATAGATCAATCAAAAACAAATAGAAAAATGCCGAGATATCAATCTACTGCTAATGAAAAGCAAACTAATATACCATTCGGATTACTAAATCAAAAAAGTAATCCTCCTGGTGAGTCTACTGACTTTTTAATTCAGTTATAGTCGATATTTAAATAAATAAAAAAAAATATGCTTATGATTTCTATAAAAAGCAGCAAAAAATCAGCTCGGTACATTTTCGAATGATGAATTTCGCACTACAACAAATGGCAAACGAACAGATAAACAAGAAAAACTGGTAAAAATTCACAAAATATTTTTAAAAAAACCACGTTTTCACGTTTAAGGCTGAATGGCTCGCCCAACCATTGTGTTTAGGATTAACACGTTGCAGTGGTGGAGTTTTATTTGGAACTATGGCATTACTTGGTCTAGCATCTGTCGCCGGTCTTATTACATCGATTGCTTTATATGCTGCAGGTTGGAAAGAATTTGATTGGATGAAAAATATAAATTTCAAGTTTATTTTAGATAATCAGAACAATGCTCAATGGAAAGTTTTAGGCATGGTTATCTGTTCTATCATGTTGATAACAATCATTGCTACACTACTAATATTTGTTGTATGTTACAAAAGTGGTTACATGTTAAATTCGGATGACGATACTGATGCCATCAGTGCACCACCATCATCAACTATCAAACAGAATGAACAACAAAAAGCAGGCATCAGAAATTATGCATTTAATCCTGTCAATGATATAACATCGATTCCAACAGGTGCACTTGAAGATTTATCAATGCCAGGAATATCGTATAAAGTTAATGATAAACAAACAAATACAGAAGAAACGATCGCTTCATTACGTCCGAAAGATTTCCATCGTGGTGCATGGCCATCGATCAATGCCTTTGGTGGAATATCATATCGTTCAACAGTTCCACCAAAAATGGTTACTCGCTCGATTCAAGTAGTAACAGATGAACTAAAAGAAGTGATTGTAGCTGAAAAAACAAACAATAAAGTTGATCCTCCAACACCGAAAATCACCGCTGCACAAGTTCAATCACGTATGATGCAGTTAGCTGCTGAACAAGCATCCACTGCTCAAGTGTCAGAAACGACAGGAAAACCACAACAAACAACTATCGCTCGAGAAGCACAAAAACAACATATCATGGTGCAACCAAAACCACGTACTGAAAATGTCCCTATTGAAGAACGACGAATGAATCCCATGAGCTATATTGATAGTGACGAAGAATCAGCACATCATAGTGAACATATGGATACAAAGGGAGAACAAGGTTATCGCGTAGAACGTGTTAATCCCAAGAAGAAACAACCAAGTCATGTCGAATATGTCGATAGCAGTGATGATGAATCATTTCCTATTGAATATTTTGATACTATCGCCAAACAACCTCATCAGATTGGTTCTGTAAATAATCAGGAAGAACGACCACATCGTGTTGCTCATAAATCTGAACATGATATTGTCGACGAAATTATTGAGCATCCAACAGAATCCCCAATAGAAGATACTAATGATGCATCACAACATCATCGAAAACATGGAAGAAAGAAACACAAAAAACAAAATATTGGAAAAGTTTCTGTTAAACATATTAAACCTCGCTCTTAAGAACGAGGACATATCACTGAAGATTTGAATACAAAATTATTTTATACTCTAACACATTTATTAATTCAAAATAAATTTTCAATTTTTTTTCAGTTCGTCTTCATAAAACACTTGAATAATGATGGCACGAGTCGGAGTTGAAACTAAATTAACATATCTTGAAAGTAGTAGTTAAACAACTCTGTAATTTTCCCATGAAGTATGGAGTGACCTCTTTCTCTATCAATCAATTGCGAACTCTATACACGTATTACGTCATTTTCTTGTCTGATGCAATATCTACTAGCAAATGCTATCGACCAAGTAAGAAGGTGATGCACTTGTTACCTTTCTACGTTCGTTTACCAACTTTCAAAGAATTTTTACTCTCAATATTCCCCCAATGTAACAGTACAGTGTATGATCGTTAACACGAACTATCTATAATGTACTCGAATATGAGAAAATATTCGAGAACATTCTAGAATGATGACGATTGAAGGGTATAAAAGCTGTTCTTAACTCGCTCCCTCTCTTATTCTTTTCCAGTTGTGATTGAAATATACATATCTTGATGGCATCGTCTCGTATTATCTCACGTCTTCTTCTACCAACTACTCATAGTCGTCTATACAACATGAATGGTCCAGTACGTCATTTATTTTATCGACATTCAAGAAATTTACCCGACATATTTGTTGGTACGACATCGAATGTATTTCGGGATTTCGAACGACAATTTGAGCGTATGCAACAACAATTCGATAACTATTTTCGGACTACAGGTATGCATGGAAATCGGTCAATCATCAATTACTCACAGGATGGTACCAACAGTAAATATCTCTACGTTTCTCTTTGAAATTCATGTCATCAAATTTTATTCGGTTCTTTTTAGAAAGTGATATGATTATTACTGAATCAGATGGATCGAGGAAATTTCATCTTGCCTTCAATATGCAAGAGTTTGAACCCGAAGAAGTGAAAATTAAAACGCAAAATGGCTTATTAATTGTATCAGCAAAGAAAGAGAAAAAGGTATAGAACGAACTATATCTAATTAAACTAAATAGTAATTTTACGATTTCATATTGCTCTATTTTAGATCGATAACAGTTATTCACTGCACGAATTCAGTCAAACTTATTCATTGCCAGAAGAACTAAAACTTGATGATCTAAAGTCAACATTTTCGGAATCTGGCGTTCTTACAATTGAAGCTTCATTGCCTAAAACGGAACCCAAAGACAGACAGATTCTAATAGAACATAAAAAATGAACTGTTTTTGTGTTTTTTTCTTGTTAATACCTATATATTCACGCTATAGTAGCTAGCTGTTTTTTCAATAAACGAAAAAGTTCTATGTCAAATACGAACCTTTTAGTTACAGATTATCATAGAAAAAAATTCTCATTCTATTCAATATAACTTAAATATGTGGAGATCGTCGAGTTTTTCACATTTAAAAACAAAATAATTCTGTACTATTTGGTGAATATTCAATAGTGCACTTGTTTTACACCGTACCATGCATATCGTTAAATTAGAATAAAGCTACTCCAAATGTTGTTTATCACTTTTATTAAGTAGAACAACATTTGCATGTATTGATTTACATTTTTGGATCCGTTTCTTCAACGATTTTAGCGTTCATATCCGATAATTGACTCATTGTAATGTTGGATTCTATGGCCATCATGTAATTTTCGACACATTTTCATTAGCCATAAGCATGTATTTATTTATTATAAGATGTTACCTATGAAAATTTCATCTTCTTTTCATTGAATTTAGCACTTTTACTACATTCTTTGACGAATCAGTATTTAATTGATAAATGTAACTACAAGTCAAACCATGATAAGAATATTGACAAACAAAACAAGAACGCTTATTAACCTAAAATATGCATTGGTGATTCATATTCTTTTCATTCAAATTTTTTCATTTCTTTGCGTGTGTCAAAAAAAAAAACATTCTATTCAATCATACACAAGAATATGTTGATAATGTTTACTAATTAGAGTCATGCTGATAAATAGAAATACGAGGTAAATCAGAGGCAGAGTGGATTTTTCATATTGCTTCTGAATTCACCAATAATTCTTTGATTAAAAATTTCAACACAAACAACACTTTCATTAGTTTGCTCTGCTGAAGCCTACTGATTTGATGAAATTATCACTTTCTGAATTGAGAAAATAAAACAAATCTTGTAGTTTCTTCTTAAATTGAAGTTGCTATAAAAAGAAGTTCAGTAGAATATGCAGCAAGTTTTACACAAATATGCATATTATTCGTTTGATCTTTCTTGGAAACTATACAGAAAAGAAAGCTAGTCAACTGCATAAATGACTCATTACTAGTCGTTCTAATTCTTTTCCGATTCTTCGACATGGTAACAATACTTGAAATAATCAAGGAATGAATCTAAACTTTTCTGACTTTTGATTGAAATGTAGTAGATATTATTTCTATGGAATCTATTTCACTCCCAACCATCAATCATACAAATCGCAACACGTACACGTAGCTATTTATATATGTTTTTTTCTTCAGATTCATAAAATGAATGAATGATCGTTCAGTAACAAAAGATCTAATGATAATCAATGTTGAAAAGTATTTTTATTTCATCTTTGCAATTATTGTCGTTGCTCTTTTTTTATGGAAAAGAAAATCAACAATAATTGATAATGAAAAGAAAAAACTTATTTTTCGCCTGTTTTTAAATTCATATTCATATATACAGAAAGAAGAAAACAAAACATTTTCTTTGGTTTTTCATCGTTATTGTTCAAGCATGTCTTCTGTTGATGATGATGGTAAAGGTGTTGAATTGCTGTTACTTGAACTACTATTTTCATCAGTAAGATTATTTGGTGGTGATGATGATGATGATGGTTTGTCTTCTTCTTCTTCTACCTCGTCCTCGACTTCTTCTTCGTCTTGTTCATTTTCAGTATTATCTTGTTCCATATCATCGTCGAGTTGAGTGTTTGCTGTTGAACCAGGTTGACTTTCTTGAGTTTCTGTGGCCATTGACTCGCTATCATTTACAGCATGTGGAATAGCAAAACCATTCGTTATCTGAGAATTAGAAGGCGTTTCAGATGTTTCAACTGTTGTTGATGACAATAATCCATTGCGAGTTGGTTCAATGTAAATTTTACTTAAAAGAAAAAACATAGTTAAATAAATCTGTCATAATTATATCAACTAGAATTACTTTCGAGCTATATCAATGAGATGAAAATAAATCGAATGATAAGAAAAAGACTTTCAAACGAACTTGATTCATGGCAGGATTTCATATTAGCTACACACTAAGTGATCAAATACCTCATCTGAGAATCTAATCTTATTTGATGTAGAACACAAAGTCTATTCTTTCAAGAAATATGTGAATTTTATAGTAGATCTATTTTTCATTCTATCCGCCATAGAAGGTCATATGAATGTGAAAATGTTTTGACTCACTGATATGACGATGGACTAAACACTATGGATTAATACAGCGTTGTAAATTGTAGAGGCATAGGGACTTAAATTAAAATTGTAGTTATAATTCAATTGTTCTCTATTCCTATACGCTATAAATTGTAAATTTAATTTTTAGAAGAATTTTGTATCCAAGATTTAAACGGTAATTTTTTCATATAAACTTTACTTCTATAAAGATCAGCGAGAAAAATTGATATGCTATTTTTCTTTGAGTTCATTCATTTATTGTACGTTATTTGTTAATTGGTATTCTGTCAGATTATGAAATATTAGGTAGATCTGTTGCTCTGTTGAATATTCTCATCATTAGTTCAATGGAGCTGAATTCAAACATTTTGATCTAAGAAAATAGCAACAAACAGTGATTGCTACATTTTTAGGCTCTTTGAGTGAGATACAAACAGCGAAAACCATCAATCATTGCGTTTTACTCAGAAAGCAATTATTATTTGTCGAAGTTGAGTTCTTTTGCGTGAAAAAAAATGGCATATTACCCCAATGGCTGCTTTGAAATATAGGACTCGGGTTTCAATTTTGCTGCTAAGGTCGATCTAGCTATTAAATTCGACGTTCACTATCTCCGAATAACGGCAATGGACATAGAAAAAAAATCAACGATAGTGATATCAGATTCTAGAACAGATAGATATTAAAATATAGAACAAAATTTTCATAAATCCAGAGTTAACCAATGCGGTATTCTACAATATGCTTCGATTATACACTAGCTTCATTACGAGCTGATGTCTATTTACCATACGGTATACAAAGACACTAGAATCTTTTTCGTAGACTACGACAATAGAAGTTTTTCAATGGCGATTGTATGATTAAGACTTCAAAAAACATATATTCCTCTCGAAACGTGTTTAGTATATGTGACTAAAAATGACTAGACTAATACAATAAAAACATTTCTACCATGATGCTTAGTACATAGTTCGCACTACTGTCGTTTCACGAAGTCTGTAACGTTTAAAATGAATATTTTCACCCCTGCATTTCCTTAGTAGTTCGAGACTACTATGAACTAAATAAACGTAACAAGAAGGGAAAATATCGAGTACTGAAAATGAAGTTATCATATGACGGCGACTGCATTCGTCACAATAAACACGATGTCGATTTTGATTGTTCTACAACCGGTCGCCGATTCTTTTCTGAATGTTATTTTTAAACTTACTTTCCTTCATTGTCTATGGTCGTGACCACCGAAACACATTTTGTTAAACCACGTATAAATTTGTCTGTTCTTCGATAATTTGCTCGTGGTGAAAGTATTAATTCACATAAACGTTGAATAGTAAAAGGAGCACTAAATGGAAATAAACATAAATCCAAAGTCAAAACAATGTCTACTTACTTTTCAAATGAATTAATTCTTTCAACAATATCACTTTTCAATTCGTCGAATGTTGATCGATCAACGTTTGGATGAATGTCCAATTTATCCATATTCAATTCCGTATTGAACTCATTAAGAACAAGACTTAATTTTTTAAGAAATAATGGTTTGATTTTCTCCCATGGATAACTAGAGAAAAAGCAAAAAGTTCGAAAAAACGAACAATGCCGGCATGGGATTTTAAAATTTTACCATGAATAACCGGTTTTAGCGATTTGAACAAGAATTTGTTCTAATTCAAGTGTTAAAACTCGTTCACTTTCGGATTTCTCAATAAATTCTATGTGAAAATAAAAATAATTTTTTTTTCAAACGAAAAAAAAACCCCAACAATCGATCGAGAAACGAGACTTACTATCTAGACAATCAATAATTGAATCAGGTGATAAACTTGAAGAAACGACATCACGTCCGTGCTCTACTTTTGCTGTCTCCATCATCTGAACAAAGATAAAAAGAATATACAAAAAAAAGAGAAGAAAGAAAGATTTAATTATCGTAGTAAATTTGTCTCTCATCTTATTCGTTCATAATTCTCCAATAACAAACTAGAACAGCTGATACGTATTTATATTTTTTGTTTCATAATATACATGCATAATGGTTGAATTATTAGGAACTCATTGTGAATATCCAGAATGTAATACGCTCGATTTTTTACCTGTTCATTGTATTCATTGTTCGAAAACATTTTGTAAACGACATGGATCTGCACCTGATCATTCTTGTATATCTTTAATTCAAACAAATTTAGTAAATTCATCAAATTCATCATCCTTTCTTCCATGTGCTTTTGTAAATGGTTGTAAACATCAAAAATCGCCTATTAGTTTTACATGTTCGTTGTGTTTAAAAAACTATTGTGTTGAGCATCGTCATGTAAACGACCATAAATGTTCTCATCGTCCACCATCGCCACCAACACATGCTACATCGCAAATACATAAGAATGAAATCAAAGCAACAGACAACTTTTCCAAAGAAAAATTTATCGGAACTAAAAACGAAGCTTTAGCTAACAAAGTAGCAATTATGAAATTAAAACAGACTGCAAAAGGACCAGCAGGTATTCCAATGGAAAGTCGTCTACACGTCTTTGTACAAATTGATGATGGTGATGCTAGCAATAAACGATATCCATTTTATCTTTCAAAACTTTGGCCATTAGGAAAAGCACTTGATTATTTAACCAAAGAATTAAAATTACTACAGGCAAATCGTATTATTATTTTAGACAGAGAACAAATTTCTCTCGATTTATCAACAACTATAAAGGATCTAGAACTTTTGCATGATGCCGATGTTATTATACTGAAAAAAATATAAATAAAAAGTTCTGTTTTTTATTCAGATTTTTTATTTTAATCTTTCAATAAATTAGATTCATGATTTTTTGTTAATTATATATTTGAATTGATATCTATACGTCCTACATTGAGATTTGCAAATTAATCTTGAATTTAGAGTTTAAAGAATGTTTCGATTGTTTTGGTCAGATGAAATGACTATTTTTCTTTTATTCGATTTGCCATTAAAATAAATGACACGTCATTTTTCTAAGCAGCAATTGAGCTTTATTTTATTTGGAGATATATACATGCATAGAAGCTTTTCTAATTGAAATAAAAGAAGTATTTCTCTGCTATCAAAAATGTGTTCACATTCGCAAGAATGCTCTATTGAAGAAAACTGATGCTCTGCATAGATCTCTATGTTTCTAGGCAAATCGTTCATCGAAACACAGAAGTAACTGAGCAGATTTTGCTTTAGTTTTTCTAATTTTATGAAGCACTATGTGAGTTCTGCCGGACGGAAAATTTTGCATAGAAGTTGGGCAAAACTAATTATTACATTTGTTTTTTCTTTAAAACAGAACAACATTGATTTAAAAATTCGTATAAGGCCCAAGTTTTCTTGTAGACGACACGGACATAGTTATGTGTTTTGTGACTAACATCGGTTTTAACTGTTTATGTTTTTAGCAATAGAAACAGTCGTTAGAAAAGCTGATTTTCGTGTAAATTAGTTAGATATTCATTGATTGTTGTTAAAAAGTGCCAGTCAGGGATTTGTGTTTTTCCTAGAATTAAAAACTCATGACACGAAATATCGATGAAGAAGTGGAGACGTAACAAAAACAGTCATTCTGGTTTTTCATAAGATTTTTATTGTTGTTTTAGATTGTTTTTCTGCAGAACTAACATAGAGAAAAACTTCTCTAAGTAAACAAGTTCTCCTTAAAAAAGACCCAGTTATATCGAACGCTATCTGTTTTTCTTGAGCAATATTTTTCTGCTTTTTTCTAGACACACCCTGCTTCCGATTCTGAATGCACTTTTTTGATAACTACTCATCTGTATTAATCTCGTCGATGTAAACAATAATAGACGACATTACTTGAACAATTAGACGATCTGACAGTATTCAAGTATCTATTGAGAAATGAATTGACACGCAGATTTAATTTAATGGAAAAAAGAGTGAACACGAGACAGATAATCTTGTTATTATCAACAGTTTCTCTACCTGTGTCCATCCAATATGGTGCCCCGGAATGATCTTCAATAAAAATACAACAGTCATGCCAGATAAAGAGTACTATGTCAAATATTCTTTCAAGAGACAAAACAAAGTATTACTGTTTGTGAGATGAAGATCTTTGACATCATCGACTGTTTACATGAAGATACATCTGATGATGATTCGAATACCGAACAATCTTTATGATTTTCAGAGACAATGAAAATGGTGCGTTGTTTTCACTTTTTATTTACTACTCAACCCATGTCACTAAATGCATTCTTCACTTAGCAACAGATGTAGCTTGTCGATATACATTTACATTCAAACATTACTAAACGGTCATCTATTCATGATATTCTTAGGTCTGATTAGACAGAATAAGAAGGCCTGATATTTGAAAGTTATGTAATATCAAACAGACGTGTTATGGGTAAAACATGATAGAATAATATTTTATTTTGTTTTTCCTCTGCTTCATTTATGAGTACTCGGTTATAATGAACCATTATCGTTGGTCCCGTTGACCTTCACATTGTGCAGGTTTCACGGTACACAGAAAAAAATATTCAGATAAAACTAGCTCATCACTTTCTTTAAGAAATAGGATATGTCGAACGATATAATCAGATGAGACATGAACATGTTTTTGAATTTCCATCACTCTAGTTTCTGTTCTCTTCGTGACGAAGAGGTTAGGTGAGCTGTATCTCAATTCTAACTGGACATATAGGGAAAATTTACTGATAACTAGGTTTGAACCACCATGCTATGAATTCAAAAGCACAAAAACCAACAGATTATTTTCGACAATGAATTTAAATTTATTTTGAATTTTATTTTCTACTATCACCGGTCACGAGTGGTTGCCAAGCATTACTATTCGAGCAACCACTGCAAATATTCTTTGTGCTTGTTGGTCCTTTTCCGATAAAAACAAATATCCTACTCAGAATCAGTCCAAAACTACCTTGCATCATAGTTACCATAGCCAAATCCATTGTGTCTCTATATAAAAAAAACAATAATAAATTGCATTTTTCTTATATAGATATTTGAATTCAAGTTGCTTTTGCACTAATTTTACATTGACTCTTGCTTGTGTTTTAGAAACTATAAAATACGAATTTTAAGTACAATTTTCATAGTTTTATACCGATTTAGCAGATGTTCGAAATGAATCGTTTCAACAATAGCATTTGTCATCTGAGAACATCAAAAAGAATATATCTAATACTTTATTAGAAAAACTAAATAAGTAGACTATGATACCGAAACATTTGTACTAGGAGATAATTTTAGGTTAACTTTAGTCGATGTTAATTTTGTCAAACATAGACCAATTCTTTCATTAACATGAGGACATGTCGATGAAAAGATTCCGTGTGCATCAAAATTTTCAAATGCATTCTTCAAAGCCTCTGTCTGAAAAAAGGTAGAGTGCTCGACGTAGTTCAGTAAAGCACCAAGTTTTCGATCAGTGGATTGATTTTTCTTGAGTGAATTCAAATGCGATTAGAATAAAAAAGATTCTATGATATAGATATTTTTGAATCGAACTGTCGAAACTTATCATCTCATGAACAGTAACAACACGAATCGAACATCTACATTTGTGATCAACTTTCTCAATGAACGATTCAATGAGATATTCATTATCATTTCTGAACAAGCTCTATCTTCAAAATTCTTAAACAAATAAAACTTTGGGATATTTTATTTTAACATTCTCTGGGAAATTTCGGAAATTAAAAGACACGAGTAATAGAAGAAGAATAATCTGGGAACATCTCCGAATGAAGATATGGCATCCAAAAGACTTTCAGATGCCTCATAAGTAGCTTATTTGATAAATATGAACTTCGACATATAGCTGATTGATTTGATAGAAGGGTAAAGCCAATATTAATACAATTTTTGAATCCTTTGAACAGTAAAGTTCGCTGTGGGTGTGTTTGCCTTTTGTTAAGACCGCCTATCAATCTCTGTCTTATTTGACATTTTTCAACGTTTGATACCGCATAACCTTTCAGAAGACTTGGAAATTATGAAAGATAATTATATGCATATTGAGCATGAGCCTCATTACATAGTAGTTGAATGAAAGATTAAATCCGAAGAAGTTTCGAGTACTCAAAACTATCTGCATCAACTGAATCTATAATTCTGCTGAAATGACACATCTACTACAGTATTCAATGTTTCTTATTGTCAATTCAGCAAAATTTCGATATCTGTCGACGAATACGAGTATCTGAGAAGTCGAGAATCACTGTCTGATAGAATAGATTTTTCGTTTATTTAACATGCTATGAATATACGTTAGTTGACACAGGCTTCGTAATTTATTTCGTTGTTTTCTTGTCAAGAGATCATTTCTCCAGCGTCCTATAATTATTTAAGACAAATCTACTCCGTTTAGAAATGGAGCACTAGAAAAAACGTTCTTTATGTATCACGTTAGTCAATTAATAGTGTACTTTCAAAACTTGCAGAGCTATAAGAAATTTTACAAACGGAATTCGATTGTTTCGAATAGAAATCATGGAGAATTTGAGTGACAAATTACTTGTGAATGAATGATCATAGCTTCACTTTTGTTCTGTTATGAAGATGCGATCGATGTCTGCAAGTTACTGTGATGTCTTTGCTGAGATCGAGCATAGACTTCACAAATCTATTTTTTATTTGTTGAGATCTTTTCTAATCAAGAAAAATGATCAAAAGCAAGTAGAAAGAACTCAACGCGACAAGTTTTTGAATCTTAGTTACAAATAAATCGAATCTCCGTATGTTACAACATTTTTCATACGTAGTTCAGAGAGCAGCATCTAGCTCCAGTAGTAGTTTGGTGACATATATGTCAAATCGATGAAATAGAAAAGTTCTTTATAATTTACAAGGTTATTTTTTATGCATTTGGTTTAGTATGGTATATTTCTAGTTTTAAAACAATGATAAAATTGAAAGATGATATAAAAACAACTATCTACTGAAGTCCAGTCGTAACAACTTTTATTTCCGGCAGTGTTATTTTAGTACTTTTTCTTGTTCTTCCGCAGCTGCAATTTCTTTTGATTTGACAATCATTTGTGCTAGATCAGTGTCATCTATTTGAATGCATTCCGTTTGTCCGTGAAAATTCTTGTTACTAAACCTTACAAACCAGTTGTTTTCTTCTGCTTGATCCTTCCACCAATTTTCAATTCTGGTTGTTGTTATTAATTTTCCACGTAAATTCAATAAGAGCTTCATTTGGTATTGTTTCAGTTCTGATGAAGGATATCTTTTAAAAGCATCCCGATGTTGAGTACGACCAAACTTAATGAGACTTGTTTCAATACTACCGCTTGCCTTTGAGCCTGGATCAATAAGAGAAAATATATAGAATGTATTGGGTACGTCGGCCGTCCATTTTAATCTTTCGTCCGAAAAGCGACCCATATTATTCCGATGATGAAGTACGCAAGATGGACAGTAATAATCGTCTGTTAAGCACTGCACAGGTGAAGGTGACCATTTACGTGCACATTCAGGATCACAACATTCGTGTGGTGTCTTTTTATATAGTCCACCCCACTTTCCAATTCGCTTGAATCTTCCCTCTTTCTTTTCCAGTAAGAATTTATCGTACTAAAGTCAAAAGTCAGAACTGATGAATTTTCTCAATGAAAAAATACTATATAATTACTTCATCAAAGGTCATCTCAAGTTTTTGTTTTTTCGTGTTCTGTATAACTGTGGTATCATCACTCTTATTGTTTGTTTCGTTCACACTCTTTCTTCGTTTTCCCACCATAGTGTTTGTGAACGTATATTCGATACAACTTGCTTGTGAATGATTCGTGAACCTTAGTATTAGAAAAATATGAAAGCTATAAAATGTTCTACGTCTATGATGTAGACGTAAACGCACGTCTTTATGGACAAGAATCTTATACCTTCATATGATTTATATAGTTATTTTATTATTCAGAAGAATGTTGACAAAAACACTATTGTAGTTACATACAAGTTGTGCAATTCGCCTCGTGAAAATAGATCTGACGAAATTTTTCTGGACAGAGAAAACACTGAGGTCGATAGTATCTGAGTTGCCCTGATGACTCAATAGTTGAAAGCTTCGGTTACTACCACAAGCATAATATTACGTTGTAGTTTTGTCATGAAACGACAGCTACTCAGTTTAGAAATAAACTACACAAATCTATCAGCTCTAAGAATGACAATTTAAAACTGTTTAGTTCTTTATCTAAATACGTTTATGCGCAAACATATCTTCCAACTAATAAAAATAATGTACTAACTCTCATGACACACAAACAAATGATTCATACAGTATGTAAAATAATCAACAAAAACAAAACGGACGATTAATCACACGAAAGTTTCTTTGGTTTGATGGCATAGGATCGAATAAACATCGAGCAGACGAAAAATAGATAAAAATAACAAAGATTAGCGTAGTTCTTCACTTGTGATAGAGATCCACGTCTAGCAGTTCTGTTTTTTTACCGTTACTTTTTGTGTTCTTGTACTATGGTTACAATATGTGCTTTTGGATGAATATTTAAGCATATTTTACTTGTGCTGCACTTGTCAATGGCGACAATGATCACTGAAGTTTCAATCAGTAAAACTGAAATCTTTCTGCAAGATCTTTTTTATTCCTAACTAGCAATAAAACTTCTATGAATCAGATATCAGTAAGTAGTTTTCAGGAGATTAATGGCAACGAATATCAAATCAAATAAAAGTTTTGGAAAGACGTGAATACTTGCATGTTCAAGAAAGCCTTTTTAGCGTCTGCGTCCTTAAAACTCATATTGGTTGTTGAGGATACGACTGCGCGCCACTTTAGTAGGTAGGAGTATGTATAATGCGACTGGAATTCTAGATAAAAGCACGATTCGTTTCCATCCTTTGTGACATTCGCACTCATATACTCAATGCATCTACGTCAAATACACATACCTGTTCGTAATTAAGCGCTTTTAACTACTTATAACCTTAGATTCATATTTACACATTTTCCCTTATAAGTCTCTTAATGAACAGTTTTATCGAAGTCGTAGTTCAATTCAACCAAGATTTACTAGCGCATGAAGAACCATTTATCGGTGTTGACCAGCGGACGGAATACAATCATTTTTCAAAATCTACTTTCCAAGAGATTCATCAGATAAAAATATAAGAACTCAAATACAGAATTTCTCATGTCTCAACAAAGTTTCAATTCTGGAAGAGCAAAGAATTTTCTTAATAAATTCCCTGTATCTTTCTCCGATAATCGAACCAAATGCAAGCACAATAGATGTCCTCAACTAGGTCACTGTTAAGATAAAAAAATTGAAAAAATCGTAGTGTCGATCCTTTTCTTTAGATCGATGTTTCGACATAAAATCAGTTCAAACATTCATCGGTTTTCGAATAATGAATAAGCAAACTATAAACAACACACACATATCTTACAAATACTTCAAGTATTGATGACAATTTTCTTTAATTATTTTTCACTATTATCAAACGCAAAACTATCCGATATCATTCTTCAGCAGTGATCTCAAACGTAAGATTATATGTAATATGCAGACATTGAATTTTCAAATGACTGACATTAAAAAACTTTTGGATTTTGCTAATAAAACCTATTAAGTTATTTAATCAAATTCCTTACGCACTATGTTATAAAAATCACTCGTTGAGAAATAACTTGAATAATGAGTTTCGTTATTATATCTAATGCTAGATATTCCTAATTGCTTTCAAAATCAGTAGAATAGAATGTCAGTGACGTCTTTAATCAAGACTACACAATAGACAGTACCATCAAAGACTATGTATAATACGAAGTTTCTGTGTGTCATTCTATTTAAATATGATTCAGGCTGGAGAAAAATCGCTTTAAAAACTCTTAAATTCAATGGATACTTGCGTATTTGAACTGATAACTTCGTTAAACACCTTGTGAATGCTCTTCGAGCAGACAGCTGATGAGACCAGAATTGATAAAAATATGTCAGTAAAAAGATAATGAATCTTGTTTATGATTTCTTTGAACGTGATGAGAAGTGTGGCTTCCTATATCAAGTGGTCAATTGTAGTTTCCGAAGAATCTCCACGTCTTCATCCTCATTAAAAACTTCACTGTCAATCATCTTGTATGATTTGCTATATGTGAAAAACTAAATGTCACTGAGTATGAAGTGAAAGAAGGCTATTTGATGAAGGCGAAAGAATTTCATCCTGATTTGAAATTTGTTTAGAACTTTGTTAGTTCTCTTCCTATTTTTACGAAATTATTGTTTAGTGACGTTTCTTCAACTATGTTGACTTCATCAGACTATTTATTTGTAAAATGACTTGTATCAAATAAGTACATTTTTAACATATACTATTCTATTGATAGTGGAANTTCCACTATCAATAGAATAGTATATGTTAAAAATGTACTTATTTGATACAAGTCATTTTACAAATAAATAGTCTGATGAAGTCAACATAGTTGAAGAAACGTCACTAAACAATAATTTCGTAAAAATAGGAAGAGAACTAACAAAGTTCTAAACAAATCTCAAATTAATAATGACCTTCCTTACAAGTCAAAATTTCATGCTGATGCGAATTCTAGAAATGAAAAAGTGGAAGATCGATTCAAATGGATTGGTTAACCGTATGCTAGTCTCTCTGATAAATTTCAATGAGAAGAATTCTATTCTTTGAATTCAAAAGTGAAAAACAAATATAAATAAGACTTTTCCACGTATCGCATTGTGGTTCGTTCTTTAACCATGAATAGAAAAATAAATCAATTGAAGATTAAATTTATGACTGAAATAGGCGTCATAATCTTTCTGACTATCCGTTCTCTACTACAAGTGTTACAATCTAGAATCGTTTTACAAACTGATTGCTCTAGCATTCAGAAAAAAAGTGAAGGCTTTAAAATTTTGGCAGATGATTGTACATTCTTATTACTAATCAACTAGAATATTTAAAGTTCGTTCAGCTTCTACTGTGCATGAGAGCCTGTAGTAATACTATTATGCACGCTTTTTTATTAACGTTTCTCATCATCTTCGCTATTATTTAAAAGAATACTACCATTTGAAATGAAAAGCAACGCAAAAACAGGTAGTTGTCGATGTTTCTGTATCAGTTTTCCATTTTCATCGATTATTAATTAGAACTAGGCCGACATGTTAATTGTTCCTCATTCGTCTATATAGAAAAATAGTACATTTGTTTTATTACTTTTGATGTAGTTTTTGAATTTTTCAATATTATTGTATGTCTATCATAGTCAGATTCTCTAACAAATCAGTCAAAAATCGACCAGTTTTGCAGCACAATATTTCTATTCAATTAAATTTATGAAAAACAACTATTGCTTAAAGGTACTCAAATCCATCCTCTTCGTTTGTGATTTTGACCATCTTTGGCAATAACATATGCTAATTAATAATTTTTTAATCCCTTTTCGTGCTACAATAATTTACCTGAATTCGATACATTCGCCATCGAAAAATTTCATTTCCTTGCGCGTGTACTGGTTTCTAGTCTGATGAGCTTGCATAATTGATTGATATAAATTATACATTGCAGTGAAATTTTCACCTTGAATTTTGTCGACATGTTCTAGGTATATTGAGAAACAATAATTTTACTCTTGAAATAAAATTACATGTATGGGTTGATACCCAGCAATATTCAATTTGAGCATAATTATAAGTTTTTGAGTAAGTGGATTATAATTGTGCACAGCTATTTTCGTTGCCTGTCTAATTATCATCTCCATCATCACTCTATTCTATTATAGTCAAACTTTAAGTAGTCTTTACGTTTATAATTTCCATGCCTGTTATCTGCTGAAAGCGGAGTGATCTTCTTTCTATTAATTGGGGCTAATGAAATCGGCAAAATAAGTTTCATTCGAGAAGTTACCGAAGCGACGAATTTTAACACTCAAACAACACTACACTAGTCGACGATCTTGACATCGTTCTTTCCAGCTTCTTGTAGATACATTCTTGTCTGGCAAGGTAAGAATCACATCGTCAGGCAAGATTCTTTTTTCTTTCTTGCCCATGAATCTTGGCTGATCTGAAAAGAATTGTGAATAT